>CAUYPK010117549.1:0-26103 GCA_963574355.1 Loris lydekkerianus
TTGTTGTTGGGGTAAAAAAGTCCTTTAATTTTTATTCCATGGTATTTTCGTGTGGAAAATTTTGTTGTAACACAGCCCACTTTAATGCTACTGGTTTTTGTTAACCCAGTAATGGGAAAAATTAAAAAAAAAAAAAAAAAAAAAAATACAGATGTTGTTGTGGGCTCCTGTATTCCCAGCTACTTGGGTAGCTGAGGTAAATGAATCACCTAGTCTCAGGTGTAGAAGCTTGTTGTGAGATGTGATGCCATGTCCCTCTACCAAAGGTGACAAAGCGAAAATCTGTCTCAAGGAACCAATAAATAAATAAATAAATAACAAAAAACAAATAGTGTCCTACTTAAGTGTCTCCATGAAGTTATCTCAGCTTTGTTGCAGCTTGATTCACAATGCTATACAAAATATCAACTATTCTGGCAGCCTAGTGCTGGGAATCTCAACCATCAATAAACTCAATAAGGCACAAATGGAACATCACTTCTCTGTCCATGGATGAAGGGCTAAGAAATGTCCCTTGAGGGATACAAGCTGAAGTGACCAGAAAAGGCCACTTAATATCTTTGTCCAGAAGCCTGGATCCCAGGACAATATAGGATGAAGTCACTACATGGTCACTGCCAATGACATCACAATGGGTGTTGCCTGGGTTACCATGTTTATGCTTAACCTCATTTCTGCTAGCATGTGTAATAGCTATCTGGGTTTGACATTGGGTTCAAGCTGTTATGAAAGAGTGGTGTTCTGTTCTACACAATCAATTCCTGCTTCCAAAAGTTTGTTTGTATATCAGGCCAAGGGATTCAATAAAGCTACTTTCTATTTCACGTCATGGATTTGTAAGCAAGTAGAAGATGATTGTTTTGACTTAGTGGTGCCTGGAATTTTACACACCAAGAACCCAAGTGATATTTCAGACACTGATTTCACAGACCTGACAGGTATGTCACATAATTCTCAGTTCTTCTTTTCCTGAGATTTTATTTCTTACTCTAGAGTAGGCTTTTATTGGACTGTAGGTGTTCTACTGAACATCCTTTCTCAAAGTCTGATTAGGAAATGTGTCCAGTAGTGTAGTCCATCCCTGCTGCTATTTCTTATGATCCTGGGAAATATCAGCACATTTGGAAAGTTCCAATTTAACTGATCTACAGGCTAGGTGTGTCCAAACTTTTGGCTTCTTGGCCACATAGGAAGTAGAAGAGTTATTTTGGATCACACGTTCAATACACAATCAGTGATGAAACCTTATAAGCAAAAAAGAGATGTGGGCATATTTTTGGTGATATCTTCCACCATGGTTATGCAAAACATTCCTGATATAATCCATATGTGTCACCAGGGCCTGAGAATTGGACAGTCCTCAGAGCCCCTTAAGTAGAGCTCAATGACTTTTGTAAAACATGACCATAATATTTTGTTGCTCTGGGAGGCCAAAGTGGGCTGATCCCCTGAGCTCACGGTTGGAGACAAGGCTAAGCAATGGCAGCATACCCTCAGCCCTGATCACACACCCAGTCTTTAATAAAGTAGAAAAAGTTATGAAGGGTTATGTCTCTTGTCTTTACTTCCAGCTACCACAGAGGATGAGGCAGGAGCATCCCTTCATCCCAAGAGTTGGACGTTGATGTTAATCAAACTGATGCTGTGACACTCTAGCCTGGACAAAATAGAGAGAGGCTGTTTCATAAAAAATAATGAAACAAATAAAGGAAGAAAGAAAGAAAGAAAGAAAGAAAGAAAGAAAGAAAGAAAGAAAGAAGAGAGGGAGAGATGGAGGGAGGGAGGAAGGAAGAAAGGAAATAAAATAAAGAAATTAAGAAAGAAAAAAAATTAAGAGAGAAATAACAAAATTTAAAAAGTAAGAAAATAAGAGAAAAAGAAAAAAAATAAAGAAAGAGAGGGAGAGAAGAAAGAAAGAAAGAAAGAAAGAAAGAAAGAAAGAAAGAAAGAAAGAAAGAAAGAAAGAAAGAAAGGAGAGAGGGAGAGATGGAGGGAGGAAGGAAGGAATAAAGGAAATAAAATAAAGGAATTAAGAAAGAAAAAAATTAAGAGAGAACTAACAAAATTTAAAAAGTAAGAAAATAAGAGAAAAAGAAAAAAAATAAAGAAAGAGAGGGAGAGAAGAAAGCAAGCAAGCAAGCAAGAAAGCAAGCAAGCAAGCAAGCAAGCAAGCAAGCAAGAAAGCAAGAAAGCAAGAAAGCAAGAAAGCAAGAAAGCAAGAAAGCAAGAAAGCAAGAAAGAAAGAAAGAAAGAAAGAAAGAAAGAAAGTTAGTTTGCTAGGCACAGTTTCTAAAAGCCAAGTTACAAAGAGATGTCAGTATGTAGATGGAATATGGAACTACATAATGGAGGAGATTTATTATGGCCCCGGGGAAGGGGAAAAAACAATAAGTCAGGACAAGTGGGTTTGGGATTAGTTCGTTAGGATATTGCCAGTTGATCTGATGGTTATGTTTTCACCAGAGATGTCTGGTCCCAGGGTCGGACTGATTGGGGCAATGGAAAATTGGCTCAAATTGAAGGAGTTCAACAGAAGAGGTGGAGAATATACTCTGAATCTTTTAGTGTGCATAGGGAAAGCCTGATCTGAGTCAAGAATTCATTGCGTGTGCAGTATCCAGTGACTACAAAAATCTGAAGTATCAAAGGGTCAGAGTTACATAAAATCCAAAGGTTTGGTTAATAGAGGTTGTAGGAAAAGTAATTCCCTATGAGAGAATAATTTCTCTAGTTGACATCTAATCTAGGGGGAAAAATTCAAATCTATATCCATGAGCAAAAGGAAAAATGAGGGATATTTTCTCTACAATGGTTTTCTCCATTTATGTATTGAGACTTAGTCTCCTTTGGTTGCACTTGGTAGAGTTCCCTGGTATCATATCTCACAGCAAACTTCAAGCTTTGTCATCAAGGGAAAGTATTCCCTCACCTGGGACTCTAGGAACCTGCATAACATCTGCCTGTTTTTTATCCTTCAGAGAAGAGAACCTTACTAGTGTTCAGGCTGGTCTCCAATTTAGAAACGCAGACAATCCAACTGATAAGTCCTCCCAAAGTGGCAAGATGACAGGCATGAAGCACCATAGCTGGCTACCAGCAATTGTTTGAAAAATATCCCAAATTCAATTTCTGAAAATGGTGGCTCACACCTCTAATGTTAACACTCTGAGAGGCAGAAATGGGTGGTCCAAAGTAACTTGGCCGTGTGGGGGAGCACCTGGACTCCTAGATGCTGTGGGGGCGAAGGAAATAAGATCTGTCAACTCCGGAGTTTGAGGTAGTGGTTGGCTATGATGATTTCAGGATACTCTACCCAAGGGAGAGTTGTCAGACTCTGTTGCAAGGCAAAAGAAAATGACAATGTCTGCAGGATAGAACAATTTGTCTTCTAATGGTAACCTGTCAATTAATGGTAACCTGTGTGTGAGCTGTGAGATAGGGTTCACTGTCCATCAAGTACTCTCAGGACCTTGGCATTGCTTATGCTGTGAGCCTTTTGAGCACATCATATTTGAGAAAACATCTTCAAGTAGCTTCATTGAAATAAGGAGTTCACCCATTGAAAGTGTACAATTATGTGTTTCTTAGTATAGTCATACAATTGTACACCTATTATCACAACGTAATTTTAGAACTTTGTCTTCTCCCCCCCACAATTAATGTCAATACTTACTACAAGTAACTTTCACTTCCCCACCACCCTCCCCCGCCTACCCCATACTCCTAGCAGACAATTGGCCTTAAGTGATGTTTTCTTCTGCGTTGAGTCATGCTCTGTGTGGTCTTTTGTAAGTGGCCTTGTTTGCTTATTAGAATGAATTTAAGGTTTGTTCCTATCGTAACATAAATGTACACTTCATTCCTTTTGATTGTTGAGAAATATTCTATCGTGTGAATATAGCACGTTATATGTATCCACTCTTCTGTAAGTTTCATTAGTAGTCCTGAAGACGTTCCCTTCTCATCTAACATTTTGTTGTTGTTGTCGCAGTTTGGCTGGGGCCAGGATTAACCCAACCACCCTCAGTATATGGTGTGCGCCCCCTACTCACTGAGCTACATCTAATATTTTTGAAAGATTTTATCAACTAGATATATTGCCTCTGTTAAAAGCCTTTATGGTATCTCTTGAGGCAACTGTGGTTATCCTTATGAATTCTATTAATGTAGTGTATTCTATTAGATGATTTTTCCATATTGAGCTAGACAGGCAATCCTGGTAATAAATCTTATTTGGGATACGTGTATAAAATATTTTGTATGCTAGCATACTTTTCCTGCGCGTATACAGTATCTCTCTTATAGATTGTATATACTGCATTTCCCCCTTTGCCTCACAAAAATATATTGGTACCATCACAGCTCAAGTAAATTCAAGTTTATGCTTCTCAACAGCCGAGAGTCCAGGCCTATCCCACTACAGTTGGTGTTTTTTTGCCCTTATTTATTTGACAAGTAGTGTCTTGGTATGTTGCTCCATCTGGTCTGAAACCCCTTCGCTTACAGTGATTTTTCTGCCTCAGATGCTGAAATTTCTGAGATTATATGTGTGAGCTATGGTGCTTCTTCATGCTTATGTTTCCGTGAATGTATTTGTCAATAATCCTCATAGATAGCAGCCCATCGATTACAAAATAACACATCTATTCAGATATAATTTACACACTCCACAATTCAGCCATTTGAAGTATAGATTTCAAGACTTCACATTCAGGGAACACTTGTATATTTTGATTGTTTTTTACTAGAGAGGTTTCCCTTAAGTTGTAGAGGAGAGAGATAGAGGAAAGAAAGGAATCAAGAAAAGAATGGAATGGAGAGAGCAAGCAAATGAAAGAGGGACAATTGGAGGAAGAAAGGATAAATTGAGGGAGGGGTGAAGTGAGGGAGGGATGGAGGGAAGCAAAGAAAGAGACAATGACCAAACTTGGTGGTGTACACCTATATTCTCAGCCCTCTGGCATGCCGAGATGAACTGAGCTCTTGAAATAGTGGGTGCTCAGAAAGGACTGAGCAAATGTCAGACCCTGTCTCTACTAAAATGATAAAAATCATCTAGGCATTGCAGCAGGCACCTGTAATCCTAGCCACATGTGAGTCTTACGTAGGAAGATTTTCTGTATCCTGGAGTTTGAGGTTGCTATGATCTAGGTTGAGGCCCCGAAAAACTAGACAGGGCCAAATACAGAAACCATATCTCAATAATACCAATAAACACACACATATTCACATACAAATGAAGGAAAAAAGATTTTCATCACAAAAAATTCCCAGAATTACCCTTATGGTTCAAGCAAAGTAGACAAGCTTAAGATCTGTGAAACTATGACCAAATTGTGGCTATACCTAGGCGTAGTAAATATGTAAGATTCTCTCAAATGGATGTTTTTGGGTAGGTATCAAACAGGTCCTTGAAATAGCATTCCTGGGGCATTGCCTGTTGCAAAGTGGATAGGGAGCTCGCCTCATATAGTGTGGTGAGTTCGTACCTGGCCCGCCCCAAACTGCAAAACAAATAGCAGGTGGTGTGATGGACTCCTTTATGCCCAGATACACTGGAGGCTGAGCCAAAACAATTGCCTAACATCAGGAGCAAGACCTTGATGTGACCTGTGATGCCACACCCTCTATCAAGGGTGACAAAGCAAAAAACTGTCTCCAAGAAAGAAGAAAATGTCAAAATACAAATAACATCCTACTTAAGTGACTCCATAAAGTTATGTCAGCTATGATGCAGTCTAAGTCAACCTGCTGTACAAATCTCAATGGTTGTTTCAACCTAGTGGTGGGAATCCAAGTCATCAATAAAATTAATAAGGCACAAATGGGAGATCACTTCTCTGTCTGTGGATGGAGGGCTAAGAAGTGCCTTGGTTCAAACCCTTGAGGGATACCAGCTGAAGTGAGCGGAAGAAGCCACTTAGTATCTTTTACCACATGCCTTGATCTCAGGATCTTACAGGATAAAGTCATTACATTGTCACCATGGATGTCATCACAATAGGTGTTGTCCTGGATTACCATGTTTATGCTTAACCTTATTGCTGTTAAGTATGTGTAGTGGCTATCCAGGTTTGTCTTTGGGTTCAAAGTGTCACAAAAGAGTCTGTTTATTTTCTCCATATCCAATTCCTGCTTCCAAAAGTTAGTTTGTATATCGAGCAAAGGAATTCAACAACCCTTCCTTTTATTTTCATTCCATCGATTTGTAAGCAAGTGAAAGAGTATGGTTTAGAACTCATGCTGCCCTGGGAAGTTACAGACCAGGAACACAAGCCCTAAAATCAGGCAGTGATTTCACAGACCTGACAGGTATATCACACTTTTCTCAGTTCTACTTTTCCTGAGATTTTTTTTTTTTTTTTTTAGTTTATGCCTGGGGCTGGATTTAAACCGGCCACCTCCAGAATATGGGGCCAGTATCCTACTTCTTTGAGCCACAGGCATCATCCTTTTCCTGATATTTTACTTCTTTCTCTAAAATAAGCTTGTTTTGCATGGTGGGTGTCCTAATGAAGGTCCTCTCTCTAAATCTGGTTAGCTAATGCTTCTAGTAGTGTACTCAATACCTGTAGTTATTTCTTATTATCATGGAAAATATCAGCCTATCTGGAAATTTCCAACATTCCTGACCTCCAGATCAGATATTTCCAAAGTTATGGCTTCTTGACCACATAGGAAGTAGAAGAGTTATTTTGGGCCACATGTTCAATACTCAATCACTAGTGAAACCTGTTAAGAAAAAAAGAGATGTGGACATAATTGTGGTGATTTATGCCACCACAGGCATGCAAAATATTCCTGAATTAATTCTGATGTGTCTTTGGTTCCTGAGGATTGCACACTCCTCAAAGTCCCTCCAAGCCCCTTACATAAAGCTCAAAGTGTTTTGCCGCACATGACTATAATATTTGGTTGCTCTGTGAGACCAAGGTAGGGTGATCCCCTGAGGTCAGGAGTTGGAGATAAGGCTGAGCAATAGCAAGATAATCTCAGCCACATCATACACCCAGTTTGTATTAAAATAGAAAAGGTTTTCAAGAGTTGTGGCACTTGCCTTTAGTTCCAGCTACTCCAGAGGCTGAAGCAGGAGGATCTCTTCATCACAAAAGTCGATGTCCCCATGTGTCCCCGGGTTTGAGGATTGGACACTCCTCAAATGCCCTTATAAGATCACAACTTAAGCAGAGCTCAATAATTTAGGCCATGCATGGTGACAATATTTGGTTTCTCTTGGAGACGAAGGTGGGCTGATCCATTGTGTTCAGAGTTTGGAGACAATGTTGAGCAACAGCAAAATAACCTCAGCCTTGTACTATAATAGAAAAGGTTATCAATGGTTTTGGCCCTTGCCTTTAGTTCCAGCTACACCAGAGAACAAGGCAGGAGGATTCATACAATCAAAGGATTGGATCTTGCTGTGGGCTAGGCTGACACCATGACAATCCAGCCTGAGCAACACAGTGAAAGTCTGTCTCATGAAAAATAATAAAATAATAAAATAAGAAAGAAAATTTTCTAGGCATATGTCCAAGAGCTGAAGTAGGAGGAACGGTTAGTAGGTAGATGAAATATGGGACTACATAAAGGTGGAGATTCATTATGTTCCCCCCGGTGTGGAGGGGTATTTGTAAGGATAAGGGAATTTTCAATCAGTTCATTGGGATATTGCCGGTTGATCTGGTGGGTACAGGCTCTCCAGATCTCTGGTCCCTTGGCTAGGACTGATTGGGAGAAGGTTGAAGGAGCTCAACAGAAGAGATGAAAAAAGTACTCAGGATATTTTAATGTGCATATGATAAGCCTTATTTGAGTGAAGAATTCACAGTGTGATGTAGTGTGCCTGTTTCTCAGTGGGTAGGGCACTGGCCCCATATCCCAAGGGTGGCAGGTTCAAATTTGGCCACTGCCAAACAGCAACATAAAAATAGCTGGATGCTGTGGGCAGCGGCTTTAGTCCCAGCTACTTGGGAGACTGAGGGAAAAGAATTGCCTAAGCTCACGAAGTTAAAGTTTGCTGTGAGCTCTGTGGGGCCACAACACTCTACAGAGGGCAATAAAGTGAGACTTGTTCTCTACAAAGAAGAAGAAGAAGAAGAAGAAGAAGAAGAAGAAGAAGAAGAAGAAGAAGAAGAAGAAGAAGAAGAAGAAGAAGAAAAGAAAAAACAAATTCACTGTGTGGGAAGATTCCAGTGACTACAAGAATCTAGGATATCAAAGGATCACAGTTTCCTATGTTTGATTAATAGAGATTGTAGGAAAACCATTTCCCAATGTGAGAATCATTTCTTTAGTTGACATCTAATCTAGGAGAACAATTTCAACTCTAGATACATTGTTAAAATTAAAAATGAGCATTAAATCCCTGGCAATAATATTCTCTATTTATATATTGCAAAAGAGTCTTATTTTGTTGTCCTCAGTACTAGTGCCCTGGTATCATAGTTCACAGCAATCTTCAATTGTTGTAATCAAGCGAACCTATTCCCTCATCTTGGACTCTAGGTGCCTACATAACATGTGGCCCTTTTTATTCTTCAGAGATGGGGATCTCATTACTGCTCAAGCAATTCTCTACTTCAGAAATTCAGACAATCCAACTGATGTGACCTCCGAAGTGCCAAAATGACAGGCTTAAAGCACTACTGCTGGTCACCAACTATAGTTTGAAAAATATCCCAACTTCAAAGTTTGGAGTTGTTCTTCAAATCTGTAATCTTAACAGTATGGGAAGTAGAAGAAGGTGGTTGAAATAACAAGGCAATGTGAGGAAGCCCAGGGACTCCCAGATGCTCAGGAAGCTGAGGCAATAGGAACTGTTGAGCCCAGAAGTTTGATATTATGTTTAATAAGGATGATGTGAAGGCACTCTACTCAGTGGAAAGGAGTCAGACGTCTGTCTAAAGGAAAATTAAAATGGCAAAGTCAGTAGGATGGAACCATGTGCCTGCCATTTCAATTCATGGTAACCTGTGTGAGATCAGGGAGATAGGGTTGACTATCATTCAAGTCCTCTTACCTCCTGGTTACTTCTTTTTTATTTTATTATTAAATCATAGCTGTGTACATAAATGTGATCATGGGGCACCATACACTGGTTTTATACACCATTTGATGTATTTTAATCACACTGGTTAACATAGCCTTCCTGGCATTTTCTTCATTATTGTGTTAAGATATTTATATTCTACATTTAGTAAGTTTCAAATGTACCCTTGTAAGATGCACCATAGATGTAATTCCACCAATCACCCTCCCTCAGCCCATCCTCCCTCTTCCCCATATTCTTAGGTTATAACTGGGTTATAGCTTTCATGTGAAAGCCATAAATTAGTTTCATAGTAGGTCTGAGTACATTGGATACTCTTCCTTCCGTTCTTGAGATACTTTACTAAGAAGAATATGTTCCTGCTCCATCCATGTAAACATGAAAGAGGCAAAGTCTCCATCTTTCTTTAAGGCTGCATAATATTCCATGGTGTACATATATCACAATTTATTAATCCATTTGTGGATCGATGGGCACTTGAGCTTTTTTCATGACTTAGCAATTATGAATTGGGCTGCAATGAACATTCTGGTACAAATATTTTTGTTATAATGTGATTTTTGTTCTTCTGGGTATATACCTAGTAGAGAAATTATAGGATTGAATGGCAGATCTTTTTTAGATCTCTAAGTGTTCTCCAAACATCTCTCCTGGGTACCTCTTATGCTTTGGGCCTATTGGCACCTCATGATTTTGGAGAACTTCGTCAATAGCTTATTGAAATATGTAGTTCACCCTTTGATAGTGTACAATTCTTTGTTTCTCAGGATAGTCACACAATGTACAACTATCATCACAATCTAATTTTAGAACTTTGTCTTCTCCCCCCACAAAAAGAACATCAATACCTACTAGCAGTCACTTTCATCTTTTCCATCAAACTCCTCCACATGCCCCCTACTCCTAGAAGACAATTGGCTTCTCTTGAAATTTTGTTCTGCGTTCAAAGCTCTGTGTGGTCTTTTATAAGTGGCTGTATTCTCTTATCATACTTATTTTAACGTTTATTTCTATTTTAACATAAATGTTCACTTCATTTCTTTTGATTGTTAAAAAATAATCCATCATGTGAATATAGCTCATTATTTGTATTTAATCATCTGTAAATCCTATCAGTTGTTCAGAAGGTGTTGTCTTCTTATCTGAGCATTTTTCCATGTGTCTGTAGGCCATGAACCTGACTTCTTCAGAGAAGTTTCTTTTCAAGTCCCTTGCCCATGCTGGGATGGGATCACTTGCTCTTTCTTGCTAATATGTTTGAGTTCTGTGTGGATTCTTGTTATTAATCTTTTGTCAGAAACATAATCTGCAAATATCTTCTCCCATTCTGAGGTCTGTCTCCTTGCTTTACTTACTGTGTTATTGGCTGTGCAGAAGTGTTTTAGTTTGATCAGATTTCAGTAATGTATTTTTGGTGTTGCTTAAATTGCCCATGGGATCCTACTCATAAAATATTAGCCCAGGTCAATTTCTTCAAGTGTATTTCCTGCACTTTCTTCTAGTATTTTTATACTTTCATGTCTTAAGTTTAAATCTTTAATCCAGTGAGAGTCTATCTTCATTAGTAGTGAAAGTATGGGTCCAGTTTCTGTCTTCTACAGGTTGCCAGCCAGTTCACCCGGCACCATTTGTTAAATAAGGAGTCTTTTCTCTGCTGAATATTTTTAATTATCTTTTTAAAGATCAAATTGTGGTGCATAGTTGGGTTTATCTCTTGTTTCTCTATTCTGTTCCAAACATCTACCTCTGTTTTTGTGCCAGTACCATGCTCTTTTGATCACTATCGATTTATAGTATACTCTGAGGTCTGGTGGCATAATTCCTCTTGATTTGTTTCTATTTCTGAGTAATGTCTTGGCTATTAGAGGTTTTTTGTGATTCGATATAAAATGAAGTATTATTTTTTGAGATATTTAAAGTATGAAAGTGGTGCTATAATAAGAATTGCTTTAAAATTGTATATCGCTGTGGCTAGTATGGACATTTCAAAAATGTTGATTCTTCCCAGCCATGATCATGGTATGTTTTTCCATTTCTTAACATCTTCAGCTATTTCCTTTCTTAGAGTTTCA
This sequence comes from Loris lydekkerianus, assembly GCA_963574355.1. NCBI lineage: Eukaryota > Metazoa > Chordata > Mammalia > Primates > Lorisidae > Loris > Loris lydekkerianus. The sequence continues at coordinate 11,122 of CAUYPK010117549.1, forward strand.
TAGTTCTCTTTATAGAGATCTTTCACATCCTTTGTTAGGTAAACTTCCAAATATTTCATATTCTTTGGCACTAGCGTAAAATGAATAGAGTCCTTGACTGGTTTTTTTTTCAGTTTGACTATTGTTGGTGTATATAAAGGCTAAAGATTTTGAGTATTGATTTTGTAACCTGAGACTCTGCTATATTCCTTGATCACTTCTGAGAGTTTTGTAGTTGAATCCTTTGGGTGTTGTAGATATACAATTTTATTATCTGCCAAGAGTGCAAGTTTGATCTCCTCTGACCCTATATGGATACCCTTGATTGTTTTTCCTTGCCTAATTGTGATGGTTAGTACTTCCTGTACAATGTTGATAAGCAGTGGAGACAATTGGCAACCTTGCCTTGTTCCTGATCTGAGTGGAAATTCTTTCAGTTTAACTCCATTCTATACAACATTGCCAGTGGTTTTGCTGTGGTTGGCCTCTATCAGTTTAATAACTGTCTATTTATTTATTTGTAGATACAGATTCTCATTTTAACATGCTTGATAGAGTGTCATGGCATCTCACACCTCACAGCAACCTCCTACTCCTGTGATTAGGTGATTCTCTTGCCTCAGCCTCCCAAGTAGCTGGGACTACAGTCACCTGCCACAACACCCAACTATATTTTTGTTGCTGTTGCAATTTTTCCAGGGCCATGTTTGAAATCTCCACCCTTGGTATATGGGGCCAGCGAACTACTCACTGAGCCACAGGCTCCTCTCTGTGATTACATTCTTATTGGAGGATTTATCCAACACTGTGAAAGGGGTGTTAAAATCCCTAACTTTTATAGTGCTGTAGGAAATCAAGTTGCTCATGTCTCTTAGAGTCTCTATTATAAATTGTGGCACATTCTTTTTGGAATCACATTTTTTTAAGGGATATATAAATACATTTATTGATGGTATTATTGAATGATGAATATGGAGAATAGAATACAAAGAAATCAACACTTAAAAAGGAAGATTAATTTTTAAAAATGCAAGGATATTTACACATATAGACCCATTTTTTATCTGTTTAGATTTACAAACAAATGTAAAGCTAATTCCAAAGCTTTCATTTTGAATAGACTTCAAATTTGAGTTCTAGTGTTCTCTTTCTAAAGCCAACTATTTTTTGCTCTAGTTACACCAAGTATGATTTATTTTGTTTGTATCTAACTTAAAAGCTAGACTCTGCAAACTGATATGGAAGCATCCAGTTACTAGGCAATTTTACAACAGCTCCTTAAGAGAGGATAAAACCATATAATAGAAAAAAATCTGAACACTAGATATATACTTACAAAAGAGAAAACATCAAGAAGCAAAAATAATCATAGAAATACCAATTCTATTCTAAACTATAATATATAATTGTAGCAACAATTTTATTAGCAGTACCTTGATGCCTTTTTTCTAAAAAAATAAAATAAGATTTTTCTCTACAATTTTCTAACTTTAATGAAGTTAGATTAGTTAAATAATTATAAAGATTTTATATTATTTTTTAGGAGCCCAATAATATGATTTACATATTACAGAATTATTAACAAAAGAGGCTTTCAAACATACTGCTAAAAGCTACAATATAATTTAGAAGCCAGATTTCAATTTACATAATATTGCTATTCATAAAGAGTTTATGATACCTAGTACAATATTTTTCAGCTCAGTTTACTCAAATATTACATCCTTTCTTGCCTTCAGAGAATTACAGATGTGGATGGAACTGTTAAGAAAAGTCTAACAAGGTTTCTAAACCAGATTGCACATGAAATAGTAAAGAACCATGATACAACTGTGACAACACAGCTAGCTTATAGAACTGTATTTTTCAACATAATAATAGCACTACAGAATTGTGACAATTAAATATAACAATTATTTTCCTGCTAACTATTCAGTAGAAAAAAATGTTTTCTGGGTATAATTTGGGTAAATAAAGTGCCTTTAAAAGAAACAGCAGAGGAAATTGAAAAGTGAACAAAATGCATTCCTCAAGTTTATTTTTCACCATATTAAAAAGCAATGCAATTTACAAGAAAATTATCCAAAAAAAAAATAAGTATAAGATCAAATCAATCATTTTGGAAGAAAATATAGCTAATTTTTAAAATTTTGTTTGGTTTATGACTAGACTTAAAAATATAAAAATAAACCAAACAGATTCTGAAGATACTAATTTGCTATATAAGATTTAAAAAATGTACTTTAAGTTTTAAACTTTTCACCTATCCCTAGAGAAAGAAAATAAACAAAAAAAGATTGGCTCTTGCAAAAATAAAAACAAAACCACCAAAAAAATTAATCACATACAAAATGTATTGTTTTGATGCTTCAGTTGGTCCTATATTAGAGTATGGTTTTGAGAGCAAGGACTTCCTAGCCCCTTCCTTTATCCCCCGTTTTATAATCATTTCCATTTCTTTTGTCAGATAAGGTTAGGTATAGGTTTTCCCAAGAAGTCAGGTTGAGTCAGAGGTAGTGTTATGATGCAGTTTACTTGATTATACTATAGCGTGTAGTTAGTTAAAATAAACATGTCATTATATAAAAGGATTATGATAAAAAAAACGCAAAAATAAAAATGTATAGCCCTTACTGCCTTGCACTAAGAAGAATTTGGGGAAGCTGAGAACAAATACAAAGCCAAGAAAGAGCATTTGCCTCATCTCCCATAAGCCCCTTTAATGCACCAATTCAGGATGGTTTTTCAAAAATGGCAGCACTGTACTCACATAGTAGGCAATGCCAATAGACAGCAAATGGATGACTAAGATCAAGAGCAAGACACTCCAGAAGCCTAGATCCTCTACAAACTCCTGCCATGTGGTTCGAAAGTTGGAAAGGACTCCTTCCCCTTGCTGTAGGTTGCTATTGAGGAGAGAGTGGCTGTCCATTGCACTTTCACTCTCAGCTGTCTGCATGGTCTTCAGATTCGAGTGGGTTCCTCTGTTAAATCCTTTTACTTCCTGTTCTGAAGATTCCAGCAATCGTATAACATCTTTATTCATTCCCCTGCGTTTTGCTAGAAGTAAGGGAGTAGCACCTTGATGATTGCAAATGTCAATTTTTAGTCTACGAAAAACTAAGAATTGAATGGTATCCACATGGGCACAAAGGTGAAGAGCTATGTTCCCTTAATAATCTGTGGCCAGAGGATCAGCACTAAATTAATGCAATAACTGGCAAATGTCTACATTTTCGCAAGCTGCTTCCAGGTGTAGGTCTGTTCTGCCCCTGCTGTCATGAATATTTGGGTCAAAGCCACTTTCCAAAAGCCTCTTGGAATAGTTAAAGTCTCCATCAATACAGGCATGTAGCAAGGGCACAATAGTTGTGAAGAATCATTTACAAAAACGTAGAGCATTTTTCATATTTGTTTATAGAAAATGTGCAAGCCTTAAGATGAGATGGTATTTTCAGTGGTCACTCAGAAGTTTCTCTGGATTCTTAAGAACATTTAACAAAAATAATGCTGCAATGTGCCAACAAGGTTCTGCAACTCAGATGAGCAGCAGTAACCACTGCAGCCAGGATCACATATGTGAATAATTGAAATCTCATTATGTTGAGTGTTACCCTTACAAAATATGAAGTACCCATTCTTATCTTTCCTTACTTTTGTAAAAAAAAGCTATTTTACCTGTGAATAAAATTGCAATATCTGCTTTTTCAAGATTGCCACTTGCCTGAATTATACATGACTATCCCTTCACCCCAAGTCTTGATTGATTGTTTAAGCCAAGATAATATTCTTGTACATAGCAGATATCTGGCCTGAGATTTTTTATACAAGCATCCAACCTGTGGCTCTTCAGGGGACAATTTAAATCATTCACATTAATTGAGAATATTGACAAGTCTGGTAGAATATTGGGTTTCAATTTTTTTTCTAATGTCCAATAGACATTTTTAATACCTTCGCCCCACTGTAGAAGTTGAAAATTGATCAAAAGGTTGTGAGTTTACTTTGGTGGTAGAGGATTGTGCTGGTCATTATGGAGAATAAGTATGAGAATATCCTGGAGAGCTGGTTTAGCTATGCCAAATTTCTTCAACATGTGAATATCATTAAAGTATTTAATTTCTGCATCATAAATGAAACTCAGTTTAACTGGATATAGGATCCCTGGAGAAAGTTATTTTGTTTTAAGGGGTTAAAGTTTGATGACCACGCGCTTCTGTCTCAAAAATTTTCAGCAGTGAGATCTGCAGTCAGTCTAATATTCTTCCCCTTGTAGGCTATGCTTTTCTTACATCTGGCTGTTTGCAGAATTTTCTCCTTCATATTAACCTTGGCAAGTTTAATTATAATGTGTCTGGGAGATGCACTATTTGGCTTGAGTCATGCTGGGGTTCGGAAAATGTCTCCTATCTGGATTTCCGAATGTCTTGCCATGTTTGGGAAATTTTTCTCGATTATCTCTTGAGTAGAGCATTTTGGCCTTTCAAAGCATTCTCCTTGGCTTCAAGAATTCCCATCAGGTGAATAATAGTTTTCTTCAAGTTGTCCCAGAACTCCCAGAGAGAATGATTCATTTTAGCTCTCCACTTCTCTTCCTTTTTGAGCTGTTTGGAACGTTCAAAAGCTTTATCTTCAATTGTCAGACATCCTTTCTAATACCTTTCTAACAGTTGCATTCTGTTACTGAGGGATTATACTGTATTTCTCAGATGTTTGAAGGCTGCAAATTCTTGCCTTGATGTGTCAAAATCTTTGATGATTTTGTATTTGAATTCATGCAATTCTTGAGACAAGTTTTGAAATGCTTATTGATTTCTAATTCCTACTCTACCTCCATTCTGTTACTTGGATTTGCCATCCAAATTCTGAATTTGATTTTGGACTTCTCAGCCATTTGTTTACAAATGGGATTTTCTGGTGTGTCAACATTGTTGTTCCTTGGGGGAGTTGATCTACTCTGATGATTCATATTGCCAGAGTTTTTCCACTGATTCCACGCCATAATTATTTTTCACATTTGGCTAGATGAGCAGATAATGTGAAATTGTGTTGGGGGCTCCTAGAGTACTGTTTAACCAGCCCTTCCCTATGAGCTGGGACTGGTGACTACAGATTTCCCCCTACAGCTTTGCAAAATATCAGTACAGTACTATGGCCTGAGACACTGGGGACTTGCTTGGTGTGGTTGGGCTAAGTGTCTCTGTTTTGTTTTCATATGCTCTGTGTCCAATCCTACTGAATCAGTAACTCTTGCTTGAAGTCTCAGCTGTGGAGAAATAACAGCACCTAAGACACACCATTCCCCACAGGCAACAACTGGAAAAGGAAATTCCAACATTCCTAAAAAAACACAACAAGGGTACAACCTTGAATAGTCCTCAGTTGATTGGCCCACGTTAGGAATTCCAAATCAATTGTGACAGTCAGCAGATAGTCTCAAGTTGGACATGTCAAAAGGTCAACAGCAAATTAATAATAGGCATCTGCTGACAGTAGTATAAATTCTTCCAGGGCTCCCGTGGATTTGGGAGGACCCACGCAGCAAACAAATTATTCCGAAAAGTTAAATGCCACAATCCCCAACTTGCACCTCTGTCACACCCAGTGACTGGTAACAACACAGGGCTGTTACCCAGTTCCATCCAATGAGCACATTCTCCAGGGTTTTGTGACAGCCTGAGTCACAGGGAGATCTATTTCTCCTCAGCCAGGCTGCTGCAATCTGAAACAAGCTGTCAGGGGGTGCTGAAGCCTGACAAATTTGGGTGCTTAATGGAAGCTGGGAAGTATCACTCACTTCCAGCTGCACCCCACATTGATTATATTCTCACATAATTGGCGTTTCTGTCCCAATGATATTCCCTTGCAGGCCAGGCACTTTTTGAGTTCACAGAAACTGCAACTCAGCCCCACCCTATGCCACTGACACTGCACCAATTCTCATGGAGTGGTATCTCATGCTCCGGTGCACTCTGTTGGTTTGAGTGAGGTTAGGGATCACAAACAGCTCTCATTTTCTGCCACTCCCCCTGCTGCCATGCCTGATTTTTTTCCTACTGTGCTCCCCCGGGAGCCGGTTGTATTTTGGGCTCAAAAAGGCAGCAAATCTGACTCCACCCCATCTTTGGAGCATGCTGCCTCTGTGCATGCATGAATTTTATTCTCCATCCCTGCAGTGTCAGTCTCGCCCTGACAGGTATCACCTCAGCTATACCCTTTGCTCACGAGGCTTGCATTTCTATTTCAGAACTATTCTGCCAGTGGCTGCCACCAAAGTAGAGGCCCAGATCCCTGTGGTTGCTAAGATAGAGGGGAAGTGTCTCTCCAAAATACCTCAGTGATGTGAGCCCTACTGCTCCCCTACTGCTGCTGTTGCACTGTGTGGCAGGGAACCACTTCTGCCTCTCCTTTATGGCTCCCTTACACAACTGTTCCCACTCCACACTTGTGCAGCAGAACCAGCACAGACCTGGAAAAGACCAAGCCCCATCCATACCTCTCAAAAAATGCCCAAGAGCCTGGGATCCATGGGGGACAGGCTTCCAGACCTTGGGGTGAGAGTGGAGAGGATTGCTGGGAGTTCATAAATACAGGTAGAGTCTATGTTCAGTTTTATTCCTGGTGAGAGAGTACCATAACACTCTCATGTGTCCTCTCTGGGAAAGGAGTTCTGGATTTTAGAGGTTCTATCTTGCGGGATAAAATAGGAAGAGATCTGTGCTCCACTGGCTTGTTTGTAGAAAGTATACTGGGAGCCGTTCTCATAGGGGAGGGGACTCCCATCCACTTGGCAATGAATTTTATACCTATTGTTTGTTTACTTGGGTTGCAGGTAAACTCAGCAGGGAAGATGTGTACTTTTCAACCTTCTCTCTTGGCTAATCTTCAAACCATCAGCTTATTTGCTAATCATCTGTCCTTTAACTCTGGTTCCTGATGGGAACCTCTGTGGAAAGCTGGCTCCAGGAATCCATTATGTCTCCTCCTCTCATTTTCCCTTATCAAAATAATTTTCAGGTTCATTACTATTGTAATGTAAATGTGCACTTCATTCCTTTTGATTGTCGAAAATATTGTGTGAATATAGAACATTATATGTATCCAATAATCTGTAAATCACATTAGTAGTCCTGAAGATATTCTCTTCTCATCTAATATTTTTAAAAGATTTTATCAAGAAGATATGTTTCCTCTGTCTTAACCCTTTTCTGTTTCTGATGAGGTCACTATGTTGTTTTTCTTATTGATTCTATTAATGTAGTGTGTTGTATTAGTTGATTTACCCATACTGAGATAGACTAGCAAGCCTGGTAATACATCCCATTATGGATACAAGTATAAAATATTTTGTATGCTACCGGACTTTTCCTTGACCTTTACAATATATCTCTTATAGGTTTGACCAAGCATTTCTCCCATTTTTCCACAAATATTCAATGGTTGAGCAACATCTGTGGCTCAGTGGGTAGGGACTCAGCACCATATACCAAGGGTGGTGTGTTCAAACCTGGCCCCAGCCAAACTGCAACATAAATATAGCCAAGCATTGGTGGCAGGGGCCTGTAATCTCAACTACTTGAGAGTCTGAAGTGAAAGAATTGCATAAGCCCAGGAGTTTTAGGTTTCTGTGAGCTGTGACACCTCAGCACTCAACTGAATTTGATAAATGAGACTCTGTCTCTATAAAGACAAAAAATTCACTTGTACCATCATAGCTCAAGGCAGTGCAAGCTGCTGACCTAAATTGATCTGCCAGACTTTATTCTTCTCAGTAGCAGAGAGTACAGACCCATAAAAACACTACTGGAAAAATCTTGCACTTATTTTTTGGACAAGTTGGGTCTCTGTGGGATAAATTCCCACATGTGTGCCATTGAAGCAGGAAAAGACAGGTTGACATGATTTCTGCTAACACAGGGAGCTGAAGGCCTAGCTACCTTTGTCAGCAAATTCAGGGCCTGTGAAGTAGGAAATAAAATTCCATTCACAGTTCTCTGATGTGGTCGTTAATCCCTGCAAGGTCACAGTTTAAGAGCCTGCCTGCGGGAGATATGACTCAAAGGTTAATGATATGGGAAACTGTTTTAAACAGCTGTGTGGCTTCAAGCACTATGGATAAACAGAATCATAAAGATTACCTCTTAGATCTCAATGGGCACATGGAAAACTTAAGTGTAATCTCCCCCCAAAATTTCTGACTGATAACTTTGTGTAACAGCTGAAGCATATCCATAGATAAAACATAATAGGATGTTTATTGTTGATGTATAGAATAGACATTGTTGATTTCTAGATTTGATATCCCCAAGTAGAGTTAAAATTAGTTAAGAATTGTTTAGAAGAAAAATTCTTAGATTATAGATTAATAGTGCATATGTGACTGCTTGACTTTATAAGGTGGTGGAGAATAAAGCTCATTGCTACATGCCAATCCGAGCTGTAGTCTGCTTCTTGCTATCATACAATTATAGAAGCAAGCTTGCATTCATAGGCTGCTGTTCCCTTGCATCACCATCATCACAACATAATTTAGTGAGGCAAGCAGGGTCCATCAAGAGGACTGCGAGAGGAATGGGAGAGCTTTGCCGACACCAGACCAGAGGATGGCTGCCTCACTTCGGGAGCTCCATGAGGAGCTTTGCTGAAATCGTTTAAGGTAAGCTTGAGAACACTGTAACCAGATGGATTTTCACCACGCATTTAGTATGTGGGATGTCTGGCATTGAAAGAAGTATGGGGAATAATTTAAGTGTTCAGCTAAATTCCAGTTTGGAATATAATATGTTGCTATCTTAAAAACCTTGTTATCCTCTATGGATATTCCAGTTAAAACTCTAATTTTACAAGAGCTCTTTCAGGTGGTTGTTAAGCACTTTTATTGGTTTTCAATGGAACGCAAAGTTCAATTAAATATGAAAGTTTGGAAGCACATAGGCAGGGCTTTTAAAAGAGCACATCAAAAGGGGGAGTTTATCAGTAAGGAAGTGTGGGGTGCATATCCTCTATTAACTGTGACCTTGGAGCCCTTTCAAACATATTCAGGTGCATTAGCCTCTGAAGTGGAGGAACTTCCCCTCCCCCGCCTCCACAGAGGTGAGAGAAGAGGCTATACTCCCAGAGGAGCCTGAATACAAAAATCCCCAGTCTCCTTCGACAGCGACGCTGAAAGCTGCCCCCCTGTTACTGTTACCCCTGACAAGGAAGAATTTGATCATTTAAAGAAAATTATGGCTGAGGGCTTCCAAACTGTGAATCAAAGAATTACACAGTTAGAAAAAAAGGGGGCTGAACTGTTAACTTCATCCAAACCATCCATCTAGAACACACTCAAGTGCAAATTTTGCACATTCTTCACTACCTTACAAGTCTAAGCCTCCCAATGCTCCTCCTGAACCTGATATTCTTCTTAAATGGCAGGATGGTCTTTGGTACCATAATGCTCCCCCCAGCATTTATCCTGTTTGGCACAATCCACCAGAAACTAAGTTTACTGCTAAATATCATTTTCCTCTAAAAACATCTGAGCATTCATTAAGTAATGAAGCTGCCATCCAAATTATTGAATTGAGTTTTAGTATTTCTAAAAATGCTGGTTTTCCAGTTTTTAGAGAAATAAGAGATGATGGAAACCTTGAGTGGTCCATCATTCTCAAATTGAATTAAAATTTTTATGGACTATTGTTGCAGGAAGACAAGGCCCAACGGAGAGAAAGAGCACTCAAACACCACGTTTATAAGAGGAAGAGCTTTATTCACCAGCCAGGAGCTTACGGCATAGAAGAATTCCAAATGGCCATGCTCCCCAACTGCCTTGGTCTTTCCCTTTTTGTTGACAGTCAAAAAGTTTCATCCCACAGGTACCCTTCTCACTGGCCAGTTTGAATCAAGTGGGAGATGCTATTCCCTCCCCTACAGAACTACAGGATTTCACAGAACTTGAAAATTTCCAAGTTTCTGGAAGTCAAGTTTACAAATTCCCAAGAGCTGAGTCATCATGGGGAGGACCCTGCATGTGTATCCTTGTGATCTCCTTGAGAAGACCTGTCTTCTAGACCTCACCCTTCTTGGCTATCCTCTCTCATTCCGCACTTTTGAGACTCCAATATATTTTAATTTGGGATCTCAATATCAGCTTGTTTTTGCAGGTGCCAATATTAATTACTTTTCAGAACTGAGGTTTTAAGGACTGTGACTCTTCTTAGGTTCTCTACTCAGGCCTTAATAGTACCATGGTGGTGGGCTAATATACATATGAGTTTTTACTTTTCCCTGTGACATTTTCCCCCCTTTTCCCAAAGTTCAAAGTCCAATGAAGATAAGTCCCTTGAGGAGTTTCCTCAGGCTTCAGCCATGCATTGACCAGCCATCTCCCAGTATGTGGCTGGAGCAGGGCATGTTGATTGTCTTAAAAGTTACCTTTACTTTCCAAGGGGCAGTGAAGCCCTCCCTATTCAGCCAGCTGTGATGACTCCAGGTGAGGAATCTTTTCACCTTCAATGCTGTACATGTGGTCAGAATGATGGTGTAAAGTCCTTTCTACCTTGGTTTCCAGGGGACCAGGCTCTGATTCCAGACCTAGACATGGTCCCCTTGATCTTCAAGAGAGAAAAGATATACAGATACAAAAGACTAAACAGAACACAGTTAATTACCCCAGTGGAAATTTTTTCTGTTACTCTTTCTAGGGTTTCTATAAAGTTCAGTCTTTTCCAGTTATTTTAGGAATTCCTGCTAAATTGCCAAGAATTGACAGAGGCCTCTTGGAAAAACACCACTGGAACGGCCTGCATCCAATTAAGCTTTGCTTCCTGGCAGAGCTTACCAATTTCTGCTCTTATGGCCCTGTTTATGCACTTTACCCTGTCTAAGCTTTGAGGCTTATAAATTATTCAAAGCTTTAGCTTATTATTTGCAATAGTTCTGTTATAAAGGCTAGCCCATTGTCAAATTTAAAACAGATTGGCAGCCTAAATCATGGAACAATTTCTCTGGGCAATATTTTTACTATTTAAGGAGTACTTTTTATCCCAGTGGAAAAGGCTTTTACCTATTCCAAGTCTGATAGACCATCACCAGCCAGTACTTGTTCTCTCTAAACCTGGGCATTTCAGTAAAGTCTACCTCAAAGTCCTCGAAGGGCTTTGCTCCATACGACTGGACTCCTGGGGATACCATTGTTCCTTGGCACACATTGAACTGGCTGCATGTGACACACTGTAGACTAACAGTTTTGGCCAGGGCTGCCAGGTGGAAGATGTAGAAGTACTGGCCCAGCAACTTCATCAAACAATCCTGTCACAACGGTGGCTCCTAGAATCTGGGAGACTGCTACTCGTGCATCTGGCATCTTTATCCATCCTCCCTCTTCTTCCTGGTTCCCTTCCACTGCCAACCATTCCTTTTCCTCCAGGGAGTAGATAGGGGTGAGCTCCAGAACCCATGGGATGAGGGGAGCCACTCACAAAACAGTACGGTTGGGATGCAGCAGTTTTGCCTCAGGGTCAGCTCTGATATTCCCTTTAGTGATGGTGAAAGCATATGTTTGATGTCCATGACAGTGCATCACTGCCACTTTTCAGGGTTTTCATACTGCCTCTAGTAACTGAAGTTATCTCCTGTTAATACTTAATGTCCTTTTTTATAGAATTTAATTGTCCCTTCTCCTTGTACAATGCCCTACATACTTGGAGAGTCAGAAAAGCATTCAAATTTTTCCCTTGACTTAGTTTTAAGGCTTCAGTCAAGGCAATTAACTCAGCGTTCTGAGCCAATGTTCCTTAGGGTAGGGGCTTAGCATCTACAGTCTCTGTTAAGGTAACCACTGCATACCCAACCTCCCGCTCACTTTGCACCATCAGGAAACTTCTTCCATCTACATACAAGTCCCAGTCTGCATCTGTCCAGGGCTGGTCACGCAAGTCAGGTCTGCTAGAGTACACATTATCTATAACTTTCATACAGTCATGCTTAGTCTCTCTTCCACTGACTGGAAGGACCATGGCTTGGTTCAGAGTGTTGCATTAGAGAGCCAAAAATGTCTCTTACTGTTCATTAAATTGACCACAGAGTGCGGTTCTTTCACTCTGAGATCCTGCCCTAGAGTCAGCTTATCAGCTTCTTGCACAAGGAGAGTAGTAGCGTCTGGAACCTGAAAACAGGGTGGCCATCCTTTTGTCACTCCATTTGACTGCTTAGAGAGGTAGTCTACAGGCCTTGGCAAGGACCCAACCAGCGGTGTTAACACACCCACAGCCATTTTATCTCTCTCTGAGACATACAGAATAAAGGGCTTGGCCAAGTCTGGCAGTCCCAATGCAGGTGCAGCCATCAGCCTCATCTTGAGCTGGGAGAAGGCACATTCCTATTCTCCTCCCCCACTCAAAGGGCTTTCCTTCTTTTTCTTTAGTTGCCTCATACAAGGGCTTAGCCAAGATGGAAAATTTGGGAACCCAAAGATGATAGAAGCCGGCCGGGCCTAAGAATTTTCTGCTTTTGGCTCGTGGGGCTGAGGAGGCAATTAATGACTGGCCTCCATTTCATGCCTAGATACCTCTACCCATGCTGGACAGTAAATCTTAGATAATGTACTTGCTGCTGGCAAATCTGGGCCTTCCATTGGGGTACTTTATAGCCACATATCTCTAGATGTCATAAAAGACAGTTCATGCCTCAGGCGCAGCCCTCCTGGGTAGGGTGTCCTGAAAGGAGGTCATTGACATATTGGAACAGCACACATTCTAATTCCTCAGCCAGTAATTTCTGGAGGTCACGAGCCAGTGCTTCTCCAAAAATTGTGGGTGTTTTGAACCCCTGTGGCAACCTGGTCATATGAACTGTTTCCATGTCTGGTCTCTCCCACTGGAAAGCAAACAGCTTCTGGCTTCCCAGAGCCAGCCTTATACTGAAAAAGGCCTCTTTTAAGTTGAGACATGTGGGCCATTTGGCTTTTGCTGGCAGCAGATTCAGCAGAGTAGAATGCAGTGTTTATAGTTATACCATTTACTGAGAAATTTTAGATAACATTTAATACTGCACAAGTTTTTCCAGTGTGGCCAACAGGCGACCTTTGTTGATTTTTAAGGCTCAGAGTAAATATGACTACTATATATAATTCTATACTCTTTGGCCAGTCTCTTAGTCCCATTCAATAGATCAATTTAGTAAAACAGTTACGTCTCATTTTATGAGTACAGACAAGGCTGGGATCTAAATACAGGTGGACCACAGCCTCTTTTTCCTCCTTTTAAACTATTTTTCTCTCTCCAATTTCTCTCTTTACTAAAGGCAAATTATAGTAGAACTAACTTATTTGCCAAAGTAAACTGTACCTTCAATATATGGGATCTGATTATTTGCATAAAGTGCAGTAAGAATAATTAATTATTAGCCATCTAGGCTCTTCTTTCCTTTAAAATTGGCTTTGCTGGAACCTTTTATAATAAATCTCAGGCTGGACTTTTTGAAAGACTTTCAGAGCCCATGTTACATTTGTGCCATTAGATACCTGTATGCATTGGGTAAATCCCTCTTCTCTTGAGGTCCCCACACACATTTCAATTCCTGAACCCGTCAGCAAGTGACCTTTGTTACTTACCACAGATCAGAAAATGTTACTGATGGGTATCTGGCCAGTTTTCCAAAGGGATTTTTTATTGGCCTTATAAAGTCAACCTTAATTCCTTTATGCAGTCTGGACATTTCTGGAAATGCTATTCCAGCCAAAGCTTCGGTAAAATAACTAGTGGCTTCATCATGTCCTATAGAACAAAAACATATTATTATTGAACTTATGCAAATAACTGTATTGTCAGGAATTAAGAATACTTACAAATGGCTTTCAAATTCCGGAGAAATCAAGGATAGAGAAAAATACATGTTTCAAACTCTGCTCATAAGTACTTGCATTGTTTGAAAAGCTACAAATAGCTAAAAAGACAGAAAATTATTTCTTGACTTCTGGAAAACAGAACACAGGAAGAATCAACAATATTTCAAACAAAAAGCCATTACAGACTAGCCCAGTTCCATATAACTGACTTCTGTTCTATTGAAGTTAGGTTAGCAATACTCATAGACATGTTATCTTTCAAATGAAAGTTCTAAAAATCTGATTTTAGTTTGAAGGCATTCAATTTCCAAAGACATCAGTAATTTGAATTTGAGAGAATTTGTCAGCCTCTCTTAATATTTCTTTTTCTTTTTAGGATAAACTTTGGACTCAGCCAGTTACATAAAAAATACTTCCTTTTTTAGAGGAATTAAAATTATTACCAACAATATATGTTAGGACAGACCAATGTCTTATACGTTAGGACAGAGCCACGCTTTATAATATTGGATCATATATATAACCATAACCCACACAAAATTAATCATCATTTCATATTTGACAATGTTTCCTGTATATTTTTAATAAATCAAATAAGTTTAATTTGTTTTCCCATGACTTTCAGTGGTCTTAATATTTCAAAAAGGGCAAACTTAAAGTTGTGTTTTTTATTTTTGTTGTTGTTGTTGTTGGACTGGGCCAAGTTTGAACCCACCAGTCTCAGTGCATGTGGCCAGCATTGCAACCACTGCCCTATGGGCACCAAGCCCCAGATTTAGAGTTTTTATTTTCAAAGGTTTGTCAAATATCAAAAGCCTGAAACATTTGTTTAAAGAAAATTACAAGCCAAAAGATTTTAAAGGAAATACATAGTCAGATGGATCACATGTAAATTCTTTCACAAATTCTCTTTTTTGAGTTTCATTTAACCTGCACAGACCATCTACAAACATTCTAAACTTTCTTTAACTTTTGCCCTGTCTTTCACTTTCTTTTACAACCATTCTGTTTCAGGACAAAATTTATCACACAAGATTCATTCTTTACACAATGCCATTCTCCTTTCTGTCTAATTTATCTTACTCTCAAAAACTCACTTTCCACAAAACAGGATCCCAGTTTACCATGAAGTCACCCAGTCACTCAGCCAAACTGATAACTAAAAGGTTTAAAAG
>CAUYPK010117551.1:0-10936 GCA_963574355.1 Loris lydekkerianus
AATTGCACTGGTCCTTGCCTGTGGCTCAAAGGTGTAGGGCACTGGGCCCATTTGCTTGCGGGGGCGAGTTAACGCCCAGGCCGGGCCCAAAAAACAAAAAAAAAAAAAAAAAAAAAAAAAATGCACTGGTCAAATCTATGAATTCTTTGTCAGTAGCCATGAGAATTTGGACTTTTCAATTATTTTGTTTTGCCAGGTTAGTATGCAAAAAAGATTTGTATAATGAGTGAAGCTATTAGCAACTAATAATTGGCAAAATTGAATTTTGCCAATGCTTTCCTCTTATTCCATGGCACAGCAATGCTCACAAATAGGTTGAAAACAAATACATCAAAATCCCACTTTTCTTTTGAGAAAAAAATGTGATTAGGGAAAGGGCAACTTTTTTTAAAGAAACTGGAAAATAAGCTGTCTGAGTGATCTAAGTATAGGAGATATGACAATAACAGAAATACCGTTTTGTGGGAAAATACTGACTCAATTAAAGTTTCTATGTATATTATTAGATGATTAAAATAATAAGTGTCAATACCTAGAATAGCACATTAGCCAGAGGACCTATACAAAGGGCCCTAAAGGGAAGTATGTTTGTCTCATTTAAAGCAAAGTTATGAAGCAGTTATGGCTGGTGAGGAAATGATACATAATAGACTGGACACTTAAAATTTTTTTATGTATTTACTTATTTGTTTTAATTTTTTCAGGTTAATTGAGGGTACAAAGAATTAGGTTACAATGTTTGCATTTGTTAGGTAATAATTATAATTACAATTGTGTCCTGCCCCCAAGAGGTATGCCACGTGCCCTAATATTGTGCCCATTAAGTGGGAGCACAGTCATCCACCTTCCTCCCACTCCCCGCCCCATCACCTTGAATTTATTTGATTTTTTTCTCTTATGTGAATATTAGATCATCAATTTTCCCCTTTCTTAAGGTAGTTCAAGAAGCACTGTAATCACATTGTCTTTTACTCAATGAACTAAGGTAGAGTAATGGCACAATCAAAAATATTTAAAATGTATTATTTTGGGCTTGGAGCTGGTTGCACAGTGGTTACAGCATCGACCACATACACCAAGGCTTCCGGGTTCGAATCCAGCCCGAGCCAGCTAAACAATGGCAACTGCAACAGAAAAATAGCCGGCTTTTGTGGTGGGCGCCTGGAGTCCCAGCTACTTGGGAGGCCGAGGCAAGAGGATCTCTTAAGGCCGAGAGTTGGAGGTTGCTGACCTCCAACTATGTTGGAGGTGAAACTCTGTCTCAAAAAAAAAAAAAAAAAAAAGAAAAGAAAAGAAAGAAAAGAAAAAGAAAGGGCAAAACGTAAATGACTCCAACAACATTCGATACTGAAAGCAATAATCTTACAGCATTAGCCTCAAATATGACTTTCATCTTCTGTTTCATCCACACAATTGTTTGATCGATATTATATTTTATGCCTGGCATTATCAAACAGTAACTGTCCAGAGAAGTGCAGTGAATAACATAACATAAAGTACCTAGAGACACTTTCTTTCATTAATTTCACATATCCTCAGGGAGAATAACCAGGTACAATAAAAGTTATAAGGCAAACATCAGCTCTAAAAATTCAACATTTTAAACATGATTTAGTTCAGAAAAAATGAGCCACAAGTCACCGAATGTTCAAGCAAAGTCTGCATGACCATCTGCCAGGGATTTTGTAGTGAAGATTGCTTATTTCATAGGAAGTCTTTGCCCAATTCAGCATTTTACCCTTGTAATGGAAATAGCAAGAAAGAAAACATACACTGATCAAATAAACTTCTCCCCCTCCCCCCTGGTCTCTCTATCCTGTTTCTTTTTTCTTTTCTTTTTTTTTTTTTCCATGAAGTGTCAGGCACTGCACTAAGTGCATTGAATTCAGTGATTAAGTACTATAATGCATTCAGTGATTTTAGTATTATAATTCAAGTTACAAAAAGGAGCTCGAAAACCAGGTACGCACATTTTCAAATAGATCTAGTCATAGGATACATAGAAGCACAGAGGAGGGCACAGTCAAAGGTCAGAGCAAAACATGGTGCAATGGGCTCTGTGGGGGAGGATCTTGATGGTTTGAGAAAAGGGAGATACATTTTAAAAACCAGGAAAAGTAATCACATAACTATGGAAGAACAAAACAACAGATGCTATAAAGAAGTGCCATGTCAACTGTGGAGGCTTTATCACAGGTGAAGTAGAGCCATGGGGTGGAGATGAGGAAGGTTAAGGTCCTGCTTTCAGGACCTTCACCATCAAGTTCCTTGCATTTATACTCTGTAGCCAGAGAGTTTATTATTATAATTATTAGGTTATTATTATTAATATTACTATTAATTGTTAGGTCAAGTTATCAGTTATTATCTCTTAAAATGCAAACGTGTACAGTATTTTTTAAATTTTTTTTAAACTATGATAGTAGAGTCGGGTAAGCTCTTACCCCAATATTCCTCCTAAATTCCATCATGACCCAATCTTCCTCAACTTTCGTGCCCTGCCTTCCACCTCAGGATTTCATAAAGCTGTTGTCTCTATTTAGCACAATCATCTCATCCAGCACCATTCCATGACTCACTGCCTCCATTCTCTCATTATTCAACTTGGAAATTCATGCACAATTTTTAAGTTACTGTTGATCACAAAGCCTTTGGCTGACCAGGTAACATTGCTCGGTCTTCTGTTTATGAGTTCTCCCATGTGTCCCTACTCCCTGCACTTCAATCTTTTGTCTTTTATTTTTAATTTTTTTTATTGTTTGGGATTCCTTGAGGGTACAAAAAATTAGTTCACACTGATTTCATTTATTAAAGTCCCTCTTATAATTGTGTCCTGCCCCCAAGAGATGTGCCATACCCCATGACTCCTCAACTCCCTCCATCTTCCTCTTTCCTCACTCCATCATTAGATCATTTACAGCCTTCATATTGGAATTGAATATAATGGATTCTTGCTTCTCTATTCTTGTTATGTTTTACTAAGAAAAATATGTTCCATCTCAATCCAGATTAACACAAAAGGTGTAAAGTCTCCATCTTTTTTAACAGCTGAATAGTATTCCATGGTATACATGTACCACAGCTTGTTAATCTATTCCTGGATTGGAGAGCATTTAGTCTATTTCCACATTTTTGTGATTGTAAATTGAGCTGCAATAAATAGTCTAGTGCAAATTTCCTTATGAGAAAATTATTTTTTTTCTTCTGGGTAGATGCCCAGTAATGGGATTGCAGAATCAAATTGGCGGTCTAGCTTGAGTTCTTTGAGAATTCTCCATGCTTCCTTCCCTAAAGGTTATATTAGTTTGAAATCCCACCAGAAGTATAAAAATGTGCCCTTCTCTCCACATCCATGCTGGCATCTGCGTATTTTTTTTTCAGTTTTTAGTAGTTTTATACAGGTAAAAGTACATTTTGTAAAGTATTTCAATATCCAGTTTCACTTGGCAAGAGGTAACAATCAACTCCCAATAGTTCATGCAAGGTTTATTGTTACCATAGATTCCACTGTCTCAACATAGTCAAAGTGAATCAGAAATACTAACTTTTAAGAGTAGGTCTGTCTGCTTCAAACATAAAACATCGCACAATCAAATGAAAATGCACCATTATTTCCCATCTACTCATGCAGAAACTGAGGAAAGAACAAGTACTTCTGTTAAATTCCAACTTAAATCATTTTTAGTATTTATCAAATATAAATATTCTCTGAATGTAAAATTAAGCTTTCTTAGAAAAAGTTTACTAAGTGATCGGTTCAAAAATATTATTGGGTTAATAAATGACTGATGAGGCTACTCTCCCATGATATCCAGAGCTCCAGACTCTCAATGCTGAACCTGAGGTGCATGAGCAGAAGAATGGATGGATGGGTGGCTGAATGGAAATACGCAAGAAGGCTATGAAGTGTGGATGCTCTCTGCAGGTAACTGAACTTCAGTGGTGCAAACAGGGCAGTGACTTGCTCCAATATGTACTCTAGAAAATCCTCTTCATTGAACCTGAGAAGGAAACTTGATAGGAGGTAACATTAAATATATCACGAAATAAATTTGGAGAATATTTTAATAGTTTAGCAAAGAAGAAGATTACAGAGGAATAGCAGAGGGCATGAAGTGAATTAAATGAATCACAAAGATATTAGATGGTGTACAATAAATAATCAGGTGTGTAATTAAGAGAAAGATGATGGTGGTGATGACTATGACATGATTCTAGCTGATTGAGTAGATGAGAGTGTTATTCACCAGAACAAATGTTATTAATCAGAACAAATACTGAAATAAGCACAAGACTATGGGGAAAGGGCCAAGGAAGGGGAAGGGAGGAGGGAAGTTTTGGTGGAGGGAGGGTAACGGGTGGGGCCACATCTATGGTGCATCTTAGAATGGGTACAGGCGATTGCACTAATGTACACAGCTATGAGTTAACAATAAAAAAAAAAAAAAAAAAGAATAGCAAGTCTTGGGATGAGTTCAGTTTTAAACAAGATTAAACTGTTTGTGTAGAGAAAAAATTAGTTTTATGATATCTGTTACTCTCTGTAGAGTTTTAGGGCAGAACACGTAAATTGTAGAATCAATGTATAGAAAATAATTTTTAAGTAATGAAAATGAATAAACTTTCAGCATGTAAAATATACAATGAGAAGAAAATAGGAGAGGATTGTACCTGGGGGAGCCTCAACCTAAAAGGATGAAGATATATACATTTGTCATATATATGCATATATATATTATATATATATATAATATATATATATATGTATGTATATATAATATATATATATTTCTCCATGTATATATATATATATATATATATATGTGTGTGTGTACATACCCACCCCAACCCCTATATGTGTGTGTATATATGTACACACACACACACACACATATGTATTTACACTTTCTTTTTCAATAAGAAATATATATATGACAGCAGCAGAGGTATGGGACAAGGAGGAGAGACTTTTACATGGAAGACCAAAGAAAATAAAATTTCCTAGAGTAAGTGATCAAAAATATCAAATATGGAAGAGAGGTCAAATAAAATAGCAACTGGGAAGTGCTCGTTAAATTTCATCACACACGGGTTATTGCTGCCTATGGTCAGAGAGGCTTCAGCCAAGTGGCAGGGCCAGCCCCCAGACTACAACACCTGAGAAGCAATTGGGAGGAAAGAAGTTAATAAAGGCATAGACTAGTCCATAGAGAAATGTAGCTGTGCTAAGAAAGAGAAGGAAACCACTGTATCTTCAAGCTAGAGGCAGGGTATTTGTTAAAATTGAATTAGCCTCAATTGCGTATTTTCAGAATATTTCAGAATAAAAATTCTTGTTTTGCACAATGAAGTAATATCTCCTAAATAATTCAATTTCCTATACAACACAAAGCACTCATTCTAAAAATATCAGTGCTAATCCTGTTAAAGTGTGTAGCATCCAGAATTTTGTTTCAGTGTACGTGTGGCTGAGTTTGTACCCTAATGTTGCAAATTGACAATTAAGGTGATAACATGCTTGAATAGGTACTTAAAAGTATTTCGTAACTCTGAATAGATGTCTAAATCTAAAACAACTCTTTTTTCCCTTTCAGCAACAACTGGTTTGGGATGTTGAATAGATACACATGTCTATAGAAGTCTACTTTCAAAGTTCTCCATACCATCAGGAGACAGGAGTATAGTCCTGGCTCCTCCATGGACAATTTATCATTGACAGTCACTTCTGTTAAGACTGCAGTCTAATTTACAGACACTTCTTTCCTCACCTTCAGCTAGTTACAATGTCACTCTATGTATTAAGTCATAAATATTTCATGCTGGAAATTTGTCAAGAAAGGCAAAAAAAAAAAAAAAGAAGCAATGTGCACATGGTTTTTCCCTGGGGTATAGCGTGTAATAGCTAAAGTGTCTTACAATGAGGAAATTAAGTAAATTATAGTGCATTAACTTGGTAGTAGGTTATGTTACCTTTAAAACAATCATGGAAAAAAATTGTGACATACAAATACATTGATTTAAAGTCCCATTAAAAAGTGGACCATGGAATGATTTGGCAATCACTATTTCAACCACAAAATAAATGCATCCTTATTGACAATATTTGCAAGATAATATACAAACATGAAAAGGGGTTTTTGATTAGGATGTTTTATTTTTTTCTGAATACATTCTTTTTCAGTAAGAGAGGAATATGTCATAGGTATTGTTGCCATTCTCCTTATTAAAATTCATAGAAATAAAAGTAGTAAAATCTTTGTAGAAATTAAATCTGTGACACTTGTAATAAAAATTTTTTCTCAGATTTTTATAAATGACATTAAGGTAACATTTTATTTTCTTTATAATGTATTAATCAATGAGTGGAATAAATCAGATTTATTCATACAAATGAGCAATATAAGCTTCTCTCTATGATTCCCTGAGTGATTTTAGCAATTCCTAATCTACCCATACACAATCCACAGACACTTAGGTTTTCCTGAAGATTACCTTACACTCTTGCATAAAAAGAATTCTTGGGCACAAAGTTGCAACTTCACACATGATTATTAGACCTGAGTTGACCTGAGACAGAATCCATGTGTTGCTCTGTGTTATTCTACATTATTCGCCACTGATTGTATTTTTACACCCCAAAAAAGGTTTAGACACATGCAATTAAGAACAAAACACAAGTATTTACTTTGATCTATACACAACTGAAAGTCATGGATTTTTTTCCTTTTTTGTCACTTGCTTTTAGAAATGTATTGTTTGAATAATGGGCATCAGGATAACTCTTATGATAAAGTAAACTGAAGGAGTTCTTGAACATGATTTTAGTGAGTGCTTGACACCACTACATACCATGCCCACACTGAGACCTCTCTCCACTGCCCTGCTTATTCTACCAATCACAGTATGGAGACACATTTTAATAGACCTAATGAATGTTTTTCAGTTCACTAAAAGTCATCTACCCTAACTCCAATCAGAGACTGGGCTAATTTTTGGACGGTTGAGTTAACATTTTTTGAGTATAAAATCTAAAAGATCACTATTGATTTATAGTATAGTCTGAGGTCAGGTAGCATGATTCCTCCTGCTCTGTTTTTATTTCTGAGTAATGTCTTGGCTATTCGAGGTTTTGTCTGATTCCATATAAAGCGAAGTATTATTTTTTCAAGATCTTTAAAGTGTGACAGTGGAGCTTTAATAGGGATTGCATTAAAATTGTATATTGCTTTAGGTAGTATGGACATTTTAACAATGTTGATTCTTCCCAGCCATGAGTGAATGGATTAAAAAATTGTGGTATATGCATACCAGGAAATACTATGCAGCCTTAAAGAAAGATGGAGACTTTACCTGTTTCATGTTTACATGGATGGAGCTGGAACATACTCTTCTTAGTAAAGTATTTCAAGAATGGAAGAAAAAGTATCCAATGTATCCAGCCCTACTATGAAACTAATTTATGGCTTTCATATGAAAGCTATAACCCAGTTATAAGCTAAGAATATGGGGAAGGGGGAGAGGGACGGGAGGGGGATAGAGGATGGGCGGAGGGAGGGTGATTGGTGGGATTACACTTGTGGTGCATCTTACAAGGGTACACTTGAAACTTAGTAAACGTAGAATATAAATGTCTTAACACAATAACTAAGAAAATGCCAGGAAGGCTATGTTAACCAGTGTATGAAAATGTATCAAACTGTTTATAAAACCAGTGTATGGTGCCCCATGATCACATTCATGTACACAGCTATGATTTAATAATAATAAAATAAAGATTTAAAAGAAAGGTCAGTATTAGTAAGACAGGCTGAGCATATGTAAACAAAGCCCACTGGATTATTAATATCACTTTTTTTCTTGAATGACTATCCATTTCTCACTGAGCTTCTGTGACATAAGTTATTTCAGGAAAAATTTAATATCAGTTTTATGATTATCCTCTAGACTAGAGGGTGGCCAAAAAGGTCGTGTGACCTTTATGGCCACCTGTATAAAGTTGTATGAAGTCAGAATTTACACTATTGTTGAAGTTGGAAAAAACTAAGGTGTTAACTTACCTCAAAATTTTCATTTTGCAAATGAAGAAGTCACGAGTGTAGAGATAAACTGTCATCTCTAGGAAGCTGCAGATTTGTAAATATGAAGTGCGACATTTTTGACTCTCAGTTCAATTATTTCTCTGAATCCTCTTGGTCACACGTTATTCAATTTTAACAATGTTACCCCATTGCCATTTTGCAACACAATTATTATTTTTTATATGATAGGCACTTAAGGCTATATTTTTAAAATGCCCAAATTTGTATGTTTCACATACACCTGCATTATGTTGTAGCTTTTTCAGTTTTCCATGGTATATTTATAAAATTCCTTCTTATTTCATAATGAGCTCAGATAGTCATATAAAATTTATGATTTGATTTTCTAAGTAGGTATAAAATTTTAAACATATACAATGGTTCTAAGAAAACGTTGTACTTATTTTATTTATTTATTTATTTATTTGCTTTAAAATTGTTCTTCATAATGGTATGTAATCAGGAAGGCAAAAATCTCAATTTTCTAAATTGTACATGCACAAGAGGTCACAGTTAAGGTTACCTTGGGAGATCTAATTCTGAATTTCCTGACTTTTGTGGGTTTAAATCATAACTTTAATGTTCCATTAATGCAGGGTGTTTTTTACACTGAATTGTTTTATGTCTCTTATTCTGTGCTAATGGACATTGTGTTGATTTCTATGAATATCAAGGAGAGCTCAATATTCTGGTAAATTCTTCTTAGTTCAAGTTCTACTTTTTAAAATTCTTTTGAGTTTGACTAAAACAATTTAAAAGCTTTTCTATCAATATTTTATTTTGCAGAAAAAGGCCATACAATATTGTTTTTTGTACTTAACATTAAGAAATACCTTCTAAAAACTGAACATTTTATGATTTGTTTTATTGCTTTAGTAGATTTAAAATACTATTAAATCACTAGGCCAGTAACTTTTTCATTTACAGTTAAAAACATCAGACCACCCATCATAAAACAAACACAAAAATAACTTCAGTTAAGTATGAAACTCAATCTCACGCATACAAACAAGGCAGCTTTTTAATTCTGAGAGAATTTGTGAAATTCTTAATGAGAGGACTGTGGGTTAAGACATTTGTGGAACCAACCGCAGTTCACAGTTAGTGTATTAATTAATATTCATTGAGTTAAATAGAATTATCACCTTTCTAAATCTATTGAGTCTGTCTCTGTTCCTTAAATCAAAATACACCTCTTGAGGTGTGGAGACATAATTTCAAATAATGTACTGATGGTTCTACAACACAGCCTTATCCCAGAGCAAATTAAAAGAGAAGAAAGAAGTGGTTTGGTAATTATCAACAAACCTACAATGTAAAGACAGACTGTAAGCTTAGGGAAAGCAAAGACGGTGTTTGGTTTGCCAGGCTGACCAGGAACTGTAATGCAATGCTATTTGAAATTGGTTCCCTAGGTTTTAAATGGTGTGTTTACTATTTTACCATCATGCTGACATCTTCATAATACGGTAAATGTAAAATATTTCTCATACACCTTTTATACATATACTTTTTTTCTTAAAATGCAAACAGTCCTTAACCATACTAAGTACACGAGTTTTTGAGGCATTAGGGTTAATAGCAACAGATGGATGGCTTGAAATAATTGATGATGTTTTATGGAAAACAAAGGAGAAAATCCACATGGGAAAATACTTTCAGTTGTCCAAATTTGGGTGATTCTTAATATAAGACAATATTTATTTCTCGTGACAATGATCAAAGGGTTGTTATTATTTTTAGATATGAAAATTAATATACATATCTTGGTAGAAGAAACATAATGAAACCAGAGTATGGTAGTATAAAAAGCTAAAACTAGGGCAGCACCTGTAGCTCAGTGGGTAGGACGCCAGCCACATACACCTAGGCTGACAGGTTCGAACCCAACCCTGGCCAGCTAAAACAACAATGACAATGGTGCATCTTAGAATGGGTACAGGTGATTGCACTAATGTACACAGCTATGATTTAACAATAAAAAATAAAAATAAAATAAACAGAGCACCCCCCCCAAAAAATAAAATAAAATAAAAGAACTAAAAGTATACCTTCTATTTGATCCTGCAGTCCCTTTACTAGGTATCTACCCAGAAGAAAAAAACGTTTTACCATAAGGACATTCACACTATAATCTTTATTGCAGCTCAATTCATAATTGCCAAGATTCAGAATAAACCCATGTGCACATCAACCTAGGAATGGATTAAAAAACGGTGGTATATGTATACCATGGACTCCCTTTCAGTCATTAAAAAAAAAAAAAAAAAAAAAAATGAAGACTACATATTTTTCATTTACCTGGATGGAGTTGAAAAACATTCTTCTTAGCAAAGGGTGCATGAATAGAAAAGTAAGTACCCAACATACTCAATACTAATATGAAACAAATACATAAAGTACTACACACCCGCAGGAGAGAAAAATACAATTGAGTTAAAATGGGAGGGCTGAAGGAGGGTGCATAGTGTGCACATTTGCCTCATCAAATGTGCACAGTCTGAGGGCACACAGCACACTCCGTGGGTGAAGGGCTCAGCTCCAACTTGAATTTTACCTAAGATATGCAAACAATGTAACCTAATCATTTTACCATCATAGTAACCTGAAATTAAAACAACAACAACAACAACAACAACAACAACAACATACCCGGGATCTGCAAGGGCTGTTATTATATTCACGATATACTGTATTTTCTTTTAAATAAAGCTTAAAAGATAAGTGTCGAGTTTATTTCAGGGACACAAAGTAGAAAAGGCATGAAAAGACATTTCTGAGACTGATGTGTTTTTGTTCAGAGAATGAATTAAGTATTTTAGAGATGGACACTTCAGGTGGATCTATTATCCTCACAG
>CAUYPK010117552.1:0-23344 GCA_963574355.1 Loris lydekkerianus
TAACATGCTCAGTCAGGTGTTTTTTGTTACCTTGTTGGAGTGATGGGATGATAATCTCAGTGGGATTTCTGGCATTTTTTGTTTTCAGTAATCTTCTGCAAATCAGGTTTGTATTCAGTTGTAGCCACTCGGAGCAGTTCCTTTACAAGAGTGTCAGTCAGAATGGACCGGGGCTTTGATTTCACGTGTTTCCCCCCGGGGGGCGGGACTACGCGCTCAGAGATCGCTCCTCAGAGGTCCCTCCTCAGAAGCAGCATAACAAGATCCAAACTTGGCAAAGAGCCACAGTATACAAAATAATGATAAGAGGCAAAGAGCCGCATTCATTTTGTCCGGGAGCCGCATGCGGCTCGAGAGCCGCATGTTCGCCATCCCTGCCCTAGAGCCACCAGAATCTAGAAGAGACAAGGGCAGTTTCTCCCCTAGTACTTTCAGAGGGAGCAGCGCCCTGCTGACATCTTGATTTGGGGCCTCTGGCCTCCAGACTATGAGACAGTAAATTTCTGTTGTTTTAAGCCATGCAGATGATAGTAATTTGTAATCACTGTTCTAGGAAAATAATACATCAGCCACAAGCTGAAACTTTTGCTGTGAGAAGACTAAGTTCCCCAAAGATAGAGCATCCACCCCTTTGCTATGTCCCTCTGACTGCAGGGAAGCGACCACTCCTGGGGTCTGCCCTGCTGGCATCAGGGACCACACTCCAGGTACTACTGACACTTGGCCATGTCCGAGGTCTTTCAATCCACTCAATATTGTCTTGGCTTGTGTGATGCCCCCACTTTGCCCTGAAGTGGCTTGGTGCTCAGGTCCTGCCTTGCCTGTCACCCTCAGGTATTTTCTGGTAGGATTCTTCGGTTGACATGGGTCAGTTAGCTTGGAAACAGTAGAGACCAACTTCAACTAACTTATTTTTGGTTTGGGGGAGTTTTGTTTTTTTTTTATTAAATCATTTTATTAAATGATAAAATTAACTGATTTTATTAAATCATAGCTGTGTACATTAATGCAATCACGGGGTACAATGTGCTGGTTTTATATACAATTTGAAATATTTTCATCAAACTAGTTAACATAGCCTTCACAGTATTTTCTTAGTTATTGTGTTAAGACATTTATATTCTACATTTAGTAAATTTCACATGTACCCTTGTAAGATGCACCATAGGTGTGGTCCCACCAATTACCCTCCCTCCCCCCTCCCCTCCCTTCCCTCTCCCCTTACCCCATATTCTTGATCTATAATTGGTTTATAGCTTTCATATGAAAGGTATAAATTGGTTTCATAAAATGTTTATTGTAGCCCAATTCATAATTGTTAAGTCATGGAAGAAGCCCAAGTGCTCATCAACCCATGAATGGGGGTTTCTTTTTTTTTTTTTTTTTTTTGAGACAGAGTCTCACTATGTCGCCCTTGGTAGACAGGAAGCTCACAGCAACCTCAAACTCTTGGACTTAAGTGATTCTCTTGCCTCAGCCTCCCAAGTAGCTGGTACTACAGGTACCCGCCACTACTTCGACTAATTTAAACAAAAAAAGGAATTTATCAGAAGGATATAGGGAATGCTGAATAATCTAGTTTGGTAAAAGACAGGTTAATGTCTAGGAGACCTGGTTACTAGCCAGAACCAAAGGGCAGTTGATTCAGGTTACTGCCAGTGAGATGGCCTCAGCCTGAGAAGGTCTGGTTGGACCAGATGATGTGCTGCACCAGGCCTTTCTTACAGGAAGGGGATGGAAGGTGGGAAGGTGTGGGAGGTAGACAGGTTGACTTCTCAGCGGGGTGCCCCACCTCAGTCCTGGGGTATCCAGGGGAAAGCCTGAGATGGACAATCCCTGGGGAGTTATCAAAACCACAGAAGATGAAAAGAGGCTGGACTCACCTGGACAGGCTGGACTAGGCCCGTGCATTTGAGAGTCAACAGTGGGAGGGATTAAGCTCTTTGAACTTTTGATACCTCCTTAGATTGGGAAACCTGGTTTACTTCCCCTGCAGGGATAGAACTAGCTTCAACCTCTCCCTTTCTAAATACACCATCTGCTGTTTGGTCTATTGCCAACCCCCTACTGTTTACCCAGCCTCCTCTCTATCCAATCTTCCTGGGGACTTGGGATTCTTTCAACTCTATATTTTGGCATTTTTACATCTTGCATATGCACCTTTGTTAGAAATCAATAAAAGCCTTCTGAAGAGGCTAGAGAGGGGCTGCATTTTCTCAGTTTACTCAGCCTGAGTTAATGTAAACCTTCTCCAGGCATTCTCAGACATTATGTTGTAAACTGGCATGAGTTATTTATTTTCAGCGAAGTTTTTCCAGCCAGCTTTCAAACCAGGTTGCAGTTCACCCACAAAGACCTCCAACAGGAAGAGACTCTTTTGCAGTCCTACCAAGATGTCATGGGATGGGGAGGGTATAGTTCAGGGGTCCTCAAACTGCGGCCCACGGGCCACATGAGGTGGTGTGATTGTATTTGTTCCCATTTTGTTTTTTTACTTCAAAATAAGATATGTGCAGTGTGCATGGGAATTTGTTCATAGTCTTTTTTTTTTAAACTATAGTCCGGCCCTCCAGCGGTGTGAGGGACAGTGAACTGGCCCCCTGTTTAAAAAGTCTGAGGACGCCTGATGTAGTTCCTCTAAAGGAAAGTGAAATGCAGGTACCAAAAAAGGGGAAAGGATGTTAGGCAGACAAGAGCACCAGCTGTCAAGGCCAGAAACAAGAGCCTGCTGTACTATTCTTTCTTTTGCCCTGATTCCCACCCCTAGTGACTCCCTCTTCTCACTTGGTTCTTCAGCAGAACTATGGAGAAGACACAGATTTTTTTTTTTTATAACTAGAAGTTACCTCGAGTCAGCAATGAGCAATAATTAGACTGTGATCGTTCTATTTAAGTGCTTCACTTAATCAATTTCAATCGCCCATGCTGTCTCCTAGTATTGATTATAGAGTCCCTCGTTCTGGAAATCTTAAAGCACCCTCCTGGGATGCTGCCACCGACACTGTGATTCTCATAGGTGCAGGGAACTCCCTGTGCTGGAGCAAACCTTTCCATGTGGTTGCTTGAGGTCCTTTTTCATCTTAATTGTTTCTGAAGACAGGACAGAAAAGCAGCTCCTTCCATCACTAATTGGAATCTAAGTGGGAAGGAGCAGCTCAGTTAATGGGGCATACAGCCGTTCCCAGGTGGGAAGGATGGGGTTGACCGCTCCAGGTGCCCTTTCAGAGAAGACACAGGGTGTGGCCTAGAGATTGGCTGTGACCCCTTGTGAGGATGGTAATTGAGGAGAGATGACCCTGGAAAGACACTGGGCCACCCCGTTTGCCTATAATCATCATGGCAGTCAACACGGCTCACTTCTGGCCAGGGGTGCAGGTAGCAGGGAGGGCCTGGGGTTGCCTCAGTTCTAGGCAGTGAGGGAAAAGGAAGAAAGGCTGAGGTCAAAGGCCAGGTGGCCAGCTGCAGTGGTTCTAAACCTGGCTGTGCACCGCAAAACTCCCACACCTCAGTGGGCCACGAAGAGCAAGCCTGCAGCACAACTGGAGACACTTGAGTGGGAGGGTAGCTGGGATGTCATCCAGGGTATATTGGCCAGAGTTCTTCAGAGACACAAAACCAACAAAACATACATAAACATACACGTGTGTGTGCATTGAAGATAGCAGATTAATTCGAGGCATTTGCTCATGGATTATGGAGTCTGAGAAGTCCCATGGCCAGAAGTGTCTGCATACTGGAGACCCTGGGTCCCCATCCAAGTTCAGTCCAAGTCCAAAGGCTTCAGAACCAGGGAAGCCAAAGGTATAATTATCAGTCTGAGGTTGAAGGCCTGTAAATCTGGGCAGGTGGGGGAAGTCCTGGAGTCCCAAAGCCAGGGTGCCTGGAGTTCTGATGTCCAAGGGCAGGAGGGGGAGAGTGTCCCAGTTCCAAGAGAGAGAGAGGAAGTCGCCTTTTTTATTTGGGCACCCAGCTGATTGGATAGTGCCCCGCTATACTGAGGGCAGATCTTCCCTACTCAGTCCCCTACTCACATGCCAGCCTTCTCTGGAAACACCCTCACAGACACACCCAAAAGCAATGCTTTACTGGTTCTGTAGGTACGTGGGTATATTTATTTCTTAATCCAGTTGAGCTGACACCTAAAGTTAACCACCAGGTGTGAAGTGATAAGGCCACTCGTGGCATGGGCAAGTTGGTAGAGATGGTAATGCCTGAGGCAATGGCCTGGTTGCTGATTAAAAGCTTTATACTGCAGTATGGATATGAACAAAGTTCGTCCTGCCCTCCCATGAGCAATCTCCATAGCTGCTGGCTTCCCTCTCTCAGAGCCTAGTCCTGTACCTGAGTCTGGGATATGCTCTACAGATGGTGAATGAACCCAAGGACCTGTGGGTTGCGACTCCTTTGTAACAATGAAAATACATCCTGCATATCAGATATTTACTTTACGATTCCTAACAGTAACAAAATTATAGTTATGAAGTAGCAACAAAAATAATTTTATGGTTGGGGTCACCACAACTTGAGGAACTGTATTAAAGTGTTGTGGCATCAGGAAGGTTAAGAACCACTGACTAAGCAAAGAAATATGGTTAATTACCACGAAAAATAGGAAAGTTAAATTTTCCTCAGTAGGAGAGTGATTAGACAACCCTGTTATGGAATGGGAGCAACAGAGAAAAACAATGAGGAAAATGGAATGGTTTCCAGACGTGTTGTAAAGAGGAAAAAGCAAGTGCCACACAGTGCATGTAGAGGCCATTTGTGTACACGATGGGAAGCTCAAAATATACAAGTCTGCAAATGCGTTGTTGTTTTTTTTTTTTTGCCAGGGCCAGGTTTGAGCCCACCACCTCTGGTATATGGGGCTGGCGCGCTACTCCTTTGAGCCACAGGTGCTGCCCCAAATGCGTTTTTTTTGTTGTTGTTGTTTGTTTGTTTTCAGTTTTTGGCCGGGGTTGAGTTTGAACCCGCCACCTCTGGCATATGGGGCCGGTGCCCTACTCCTTTGAGCCAAATGTGTTTTTAAGAAAGTATGTAAAGATACATAGCAATGATTGACAGGAGTTCCCTAAAGGGAAGGAAGTGAAACTGGGAAAGGGGAATGTTCACTTTGTGCACTTTAGGTTTCGTTTTTTTCTACTTTTTTTTTTTTTAAAAACACTAACATGCATTTCTATATTATGTGCATAATTAAAATGACTTTTAAGTATTAAAAGTACAATCGGCGCTCTGAACCTGGGAATTACACATCCTCAGATTCAAGCAACTGCGAATGGAAAATATTCAGAAATAAAACCATTAAAAAATAATACAATAATAAAAAATAATGGAAATTAAAAGATATAGTATAACAACTATATAGCATTTACACTGCATTAGGTATAAATAATATAGAGATGATTTAAAGTATACGAGAGGAGGTTATATGCAAATACTATTATATTTTGTCTCAGGTCTTTGGATACATGAAGGAGTCCTGGAACCAAACTCCCCTGCAGATATCAAGAGATGCCTACATAGTTATAAAATGTATACAACGAGGACCACAATAGTCAGTTTTGTTGTATAGTTGAGGGGATGGTGTGGCTGGCTAGGTGGGGCCAGGAGAGGGGTGAGTTGAGAATAACCCCCATTGCAGGAAGTCTTAAACCCTAGTATGCACCAGAATTATCAAGGGGCTTGTTGAAATGCAGATCACCAGGCCTTGTTACAACTATACAAATGTAGGATATCAGAGTAAGGCCCAGATATCTGCATGGAGAACTAGCCTCCTGTGATTCTGACACCAGTGGA
Source organism: Loris lydekkerianus (assembly GCA_963574355.1). Classification (NCBI taxonomy): domain Eukaryota; kingdom Metazoa; phylum Chordata; class Mammalia; order Primates; family Lorisidae; genus Loris; species Loris lydekkerianus. The sequence continues at coordinate 5,797 of CAUYPK010117552.1, forward strand.
CCCTAGAGGCCCTCCTACAACAATCCATATAACCGCCTCCCTCTGGGGGCTCTGCAGACAGATGGCAGGTCACAAGCCTGGCTGGGTAACATGGAAGGGCCACTTTCCCTTCCACTGCATAAAACATGGGGTGGGAGAGGCTGAGGAGTGTTGTATAGGGCAGCACTTCCTACAAACATGCTTTCTGGGGCTAGACCCCATCCTTCACCTTTCCTGCTGGCTACTCCGTGCCTTGAGCTGGATGTGCTACCCCATAGAACAAAGGTAGCAACTCAAACTTCCCTGGGCAGGTTTAAAAAGAGACCTGAGCAACCCAAATCATCTGTCCCCAATTCATTTTGAATTCTAAGCAAGTAGGGAAAACTGGCATTAATTAAATATTTAATTCATGTCCATTAAGATTAGAATTTTGGTCTTCATTCAAATTTATGACGGGGTTGTATTTTTTATAGCTGCCTAGATATTGCATGTAGGCCATTGATTCTCTTAATCTAATGAAGTGTTCAGTATATTTATGCCCATTTTATAGGACCTGGAGCATAATTTGACTGTTTTAAGTGGTTATAGAAACATGTAGTTTTTGCTTTATGACATCGTTGGTGGCATCAGTGATAAATTTTCTGTGGAGTTACCACCAATCAGGTCAGTAACCACCAATTATAACTCTGTGCCTCTGGGAAAATATGGGCTGCTTTGGGGCAATCTATTTTATTATTCAGTTTTCAGGAACCTGTTGAACTAAATGTGAGTACATTTATACATTTACAAGGTGGAGGTGGGAGGTTGAATGTACTCTTACCTCATATGGCCAAGGCAAAGTTGAGAAGCAACCTTCTGCGATTTAAAACCCAACTTTAGAGACTCATTGTGGAACAGAGTGGCTGTGAGTGATGGACCTACGAAGGGGGGGGAGGAACACACGGGCCTCTCTCTTTTGTTCAGCCTTCCAGAAACCCTGGACCTTTCAGGAGCGACTCTTCCATATGCTGTGAGGAGCTCTCGGATTTCTGGTCTTGTACAATCAGCAAAACCAATGCTTAAGTTAGTTAAGGTTCAGTGGTGAAAACTGGGCCATAACTAGACCTTCTTCCATTTGGTATAACTTCAAATTTCTAGAATGGATGAAGTGGGCCCCACTCTGTTTTATGTAACATAAAATCTGGGAGACAGCTTAGAGATCTGAAGTCCAATGTCTGGTTTTGACAATTAAGGAAAAAAAGAAAAGAAAGAAAAAGAACCAAGCAACAATCAAAACTAACTTGTCCTGAAAACATACCATGTACCAGACCTACGCTAAGGGCTGTGGCTCTTAGAATAGCTCATGATAAAGGCACTCGTATTGTGTCTCCACTTAGAGATGTGAAAAGTGAAACCCAGTGACGCTGAATAGCTTGTCCATAATCACTCAGCCAAAATGTGGCTCAGCTTTGAATTAGGTCTTTAAAGCCCGAGCTCTCAGCCACCTGCTTTGGGGGACTCATTGCTTAGTTAGGGAGGTTTAGAGCCTAGAGATCCCAGGGAGATGAGGAAAGGCAGAAGGCACAGGAATGGTCCAGAGAGAAAGTTCACAGAGACAACCACAAATCTGTTTGACCACCTTTCCCAGAATCAATCTCTATCCCCTGGATCAGATCTATGCTTTGGCCTGTAAGTCCGAGGAGAGTTTCCATACTACTGGAAAATTCTGTATTGGGAAGAAAAGTATTTTCGGATTTTTGCATCTTTGCCTCAGTATTTGTGGTGGAGTTTTTGCACTGTCCCCAGGGTATAGGTTAAGCCATATGGGTCCTAAATCTTTATTAAGAGCTTCTTATGATGCTTACCACAAAGCCTGACCAGGTAACAACCGAGATACCATAAATCATGACCTCATCAAAGCTGCAAGAGTCACTCTCAGTAAAAACTTGAGGTTTAGAGAAGCAGACAAGTCTCCCCACAGTCACACAGCAGAATCCCAACTAAGACCCAGTGTTCCTGGGACCCACCACATCACTTGTCCCAAAGTTCATGAAGTTCATGTCCCACTGTATCCACCCGAAGCTTCAACTTGAGGTGTTTTCAGCCTTCAGCACGCTTGGTGTTTGGCTAACGCCCCAGATGGCTCACAGTCACTCTGGTCCACCTTATAATTCATTCCTTGACTTACTATGCAGGGTGTCCATAAAGTTCGTGTGCAATTTCAAACAGTCTATTTTTAATTGCACACAAACTTTATGGAACCCTGTATATTTCAGTTCATTGTGTTTCCACTCTCTACCTTGACAGGTAGATTACTTTGTTTTCAGGTAAAAGTCAAAAAGAAAGGATGTCCATTGCTGGTAAGAAAACAACATAATAAACCCATTCTGGAAAATAGTTTGGCAATTTTTTATAAAGTTAAACATATACTTAGTATACAATCTACCTCACTCTTGGGTATTTACCCTGAAGACATGAAAACACATTCACCCAAGGATTTTTATATATGATGTTCATAATCACACACAAAAACCTCCCTTGAAACAGTCCAAATGTCTTTTTAACAGGTGACTGGACAGGCTGTGGCACGCCCGTGCAGTGGAACGCTGCCTAGCAACGTGAGGAACGAACTGGTGACCCAGGCAGCCATGCTGGTGAGTCTCAAGGGCATTACGTGGAATAGAAGAAACCGGTTTCAAAAGCTGGATGTTTTATTTATGTAACATTTTGAAAAAGGTAAAACCATGGTGTTAGAGAACAGATCAGTAGTTGCCAGTGGTTTGGGTGGGGGGAGAATGTGACCACCAAGGGCAGCATGAGTTCTGGGGGTGATGGAACTGACTGCATCCTGATTGTGGTGATGGGAATGTCAATCTGTACATGTGAAAACTCATCAAACTGTACACCAAAGATACAATAATAAAATAAAAAAAAAAAAAAAGGGAAAGGACCCATCTCTGCTAAGACAATCTAGCTCTGTCAGCAACAGGAAGAGGGACCTCATGTGGAGTGGGTGGTTCTAGGCCAAACTTCAAGGATCTTGCCTTTCTGCCCTCTAGATCAGCATGTCAAGTCCTTGCTTAAGGTCCAGCTCTGACAGGTTGGTCCATTGCCAGCAGCTTCCTCAACTCCTGGAGGAATGTTCACCCCAACTGTCCTTCTCGTCCTCCTCACGGTTTGGGGAATGGCAGACTGCCAGCTCCAGGACTTCCCCTGAACTCCTTGGGGACTGTCCAAGAGGAACGAAGGCCCTTTACCTCTGGAGACCAGAGAGCAGCTGAATGGCCTTGGGAGACAGAGATGTGACCCATATGTGGTTGTCCCTTTGGGCTATGCTCTGCTTCTTAGGATTTCAGAGAATGAAAGCCTACCTTCCACTTCCACTCCCCAAATCACATTCATCCCCATGGGACTTCAGAAGCAAATCAGCCTGAAATGGCTAACCTAACCAGGAGCCTGGGCATGTAGGCACAAATTACCTGAAGGTGCCGGGAAGGGGAACCTGAGGGCCATCAGCTCCCAGGGTCAAGATACTGATGCTGGCGGTGCCTTCTGATCTGTCTGGGCTGAACCCATGTGTGAGGCTGGGAGCTCTGTGAATGACCCACATGCCACAGGGTCATACAAGAGGGCAGAAGGAGAGAAGGTCAGCTGGTGGCTTTAACCATTTATTGTTCTGAAAGGGAAGTCCTCAGAGTGGCAGCTGTGGCACGAGTGACTGGCAAGGCCTTGGCACAGAGCCAGGGACCCTGCGCAGGCTGGGGCTCCCTCCCTCAGCTGCCAGTACTTTTCCCCACTTACTCATCTGACTTAAAAACAACTCCACCCACTTGTGGTGAAGGCTGCTCTGCATTTTTCACCTTTGGGCTATCATTCCAAGGAAGAAATATCAGCTCAGGAGGAAAGCTTTGGCCAAGTTCAAAGAGAAGTGGTTGGGGAGTGGAAAGTCCTTTGAAACCTTGCTTGGATGGTGACTACCTGACCTAGATTTTCTCGTTCAAAAATATCCTTAGAGCTCAAAGGCATGGATGTCATGTAGACATGGGTGTGACGGAGTCACAGGGAAAACACATCAACCAAAGCATAGCTGGAGGCTTGCTCAAAAAAACCTCAAGCCTGAGAGTCAGGCCAGACTCCAAAGGTCAGCCTGGCTGTGGCATGTTCTTGTGGGGGCCTCTGGGGACACCTTTAGAGGGTGAGGCTTGAGCCCACCCAGTGTCCCTGGATGAGTCTTCTCTTGGGCCCAGCTCTTATCTAAACATGAGGCCCTTCTCCTGGGTGTTCCCATTTTCTTGGTGTATTGGTTCCCCAGACATGGGTGCCGAGACCCAGGAGGTGACCTCAGGAAGCACACAGTGTGACTGCTCCACTGGGCCATGTCTGGTCTATGTAGGCAGGTGCTTCCCAGACTTAGCACTCCCATGGGGTACAGCTGGTGACCATGGGCCAGTGCAAAACTTTTCATGTGCCCCCAGCCCCTGTCCCATGCTTTGCTGACATAGCCTTTCTTTTCCAGCAGGGTGAGTAGGTTGATCTAGCAAGACCAATACCTGGTCTCATCCTCACACATATTGAGGAGATAGTTCCTCATTCTTTGTTCCCCTTCTCCAGTAGGAAGGAAGGAAGGGGAGGAAATGTTGAGATGAAAGGGATGAACATCTGGGCCAGCCTTCTCTTGGTTTCCAGTCTCTGGGATGTGGTTGTTCAGCCCTAAATTGTGTGGCCACCAGCGGGGTGCCCAGTGCCATGACAACCGTGGGTCTTACCCCAGACCCAGTGACCTAGGGCCCTTGCAATTCCTGGGTCTCAAAAGTGTCAGATCAAAGCAAACTTTATCTTGGCTTTCATACTGTGTCTCTGGGCTTCTCTAATTCTCCTACCTGCTGTAAACCCCGTGGCTGTCAAACGGACTGCCACAGAATGTCTCTCAGCCCGACCCCCTTGTTCTATATTTTGGTTTGTGGTACTGGGGTGGGGACTCTGCAAACCACTAGTTTCCTTTGCCAGCTGTTTGCTGTTAGGTTCTGCCAATGGGAGGCTAGGAGGCAGAGGCAGGGCAGGGAGCTGGGCCTCTCTCCTTCCTGACAGGTGTCTGTCCCTGGCAGCTTTGCCCCAACAGTGGATCTTCATCCTGGCAGCAGAAGGCACTTCCAGTTTCTAGCTTTCTTTTACTAACTTCTAGAATCAGCCTTGCTGTGGCCGTTCATACACACCAGCTTCCCCCTCCCTACCCTATCCTAGGTCTCCCTTCCCAAGTTTCTAGGCTCCAATAACCCCAGCACTTCCTTTTTTCCTATCCTGGGGATGGTAGCAACTTATTGTAGTTATTCACTCTGTGTGTCTCCTTCCTTTTTTCTTTTTTAACCTTTTTAGTTCTCCAATATAGATTAAACCAATTCTCTAGATTAGATTCCCTCTGTTAAAATAACTGCTGTGGTTTCTGTTTTTCTTACCAGACACTGAATGATACAGACCCCACAGAGCCAAGCAGACAGCACCGGGAAGCTGTAATTTACCATCTGCCTGCCATCCATCAAAGGAGTGGGTGGCTGCAGCTTCCCCACTTACCACACAGTGTTGGGGGCATTCCAGCTCAAAGCAGCAAAACCCTTGACACCCTGGCCAGCCCGTGTAACCTGGCCATGGGCAAAGTCATGTTCCCGTCTGTTCTTAGAAGTAATAGGGCCTTTGTGCAGTGTCTTTTGAGATCCCTGGGAAAAGGGAGAAGGCCATGATGGCAGCAATTGCCGGGTCTCCTTAGGCTGGCAGAGCCCCGAGTTCCCCACGTGGCTGTGAGACAGCCCTCCAGGCTTCTGACCTCCACGACTCCTCCCAAGGTTTCTCTCGCCCTGGGTGCCCACCTCTCTCCTTCTAGTTGGTTACTGGAGGATGGTCCCGTTAATGCCATGAGCAGGTCTGAGCAGGGCCCAGATGGGGAGTGAAGAGGAGATTCCAACTGGGGTTGAGTTTTGCCAGCTCAGTGACAAACATTCTCCATAGAGACTCAGAGCTGAAAGAGAATCCAGCGATAGACTATCCCCACCTTGCCATTTTACTGATGGAGACAGAGAGGTCAGGCAGCTTGTCCAGGGTTACCGGCTTATTAGAGGCAACTCTATGGCTAAGGCTGAATTCTCTGTGTCTGGAGAGTGCCCAGCTTTTTCCATGAGCCGCAGAGATCACTTAGCCTACAACTCTCTACAGGGCAGCTGAGGTCAGCTTGTTTCTGTCCAGCATCCTCTCCTAGATTTCCTGAGAAGTCAACAGAGTCCTCTGCTTCCTGATTTAGCCCTGAATGTCCTCTGAGTGCCCTGTCCTCTCAAGCTCTGTCTTATTCTCTGTTTCCGGTCCAGCTCCCTTGATTCTCTGCCTGCACGCCCATCCCCAAAGCCTTTCTGCCCCTCTTAGGGGGTTGGAGCTCTCACTGTCCCATTACCAGCGAACTGTTAGCAATTAGTCCTGGCCATCAGGTTATGTAAACAGTGGTGTGATATAGGGTATACCCCTGGAATCATGGGCAGGTCTCTGCCCCACTGCCCCACAGGCATTGATTTAGCTGTCTTTAGCCAAAACACTATTTTTCTCAAATTGCAGGCTTATGGATACCATTTTTCTGAGAATTCCTAAGAAAAGTCCAGACTCAATCCTTCTACTGATTGTCCTAGATTACTCCTCAAGGCCTTTTTCTCAAATGAGTTTGTTAGTACAGAAGAAAGGAAAGACATGGTTTCCCTTTGAGCAGTGAAAGCAAAGAGGTTCTTACAGATCACATCTAAATCCGTCAGCCCCCCTAGGCATGATATAACAGAAACTCAGCTTACCTTCATGATACGAGATTGTTTACTCTAGTTCAGGGCCTCTCAAGTCTGATCCACATCAAAATCTCCTGGGAAGCTGTTTAAAATTGAGTCTCTGCCCTCCATCACTGAACTTTCAAAACAGAGTCCCTGGGGGTGGGGGTGTAAGGATCTACATATTTTGAAACATTCTCTGAATAATACTGATGTTCAGCCAGGTTGAGAAGCACCACCCAGGCAGACAGCAGAGCTGCCAGAAGCTGTGGGCACATTGGTAGAAGGGAAGGATGTTTCTCAGAAGTGCAGGGGGAACGAGGTTATGCAGTCACACCCTTTGAGGCTGAACATCTGTCCTAGAACAGGCCCTGTGGGGACAGATTCTGGACTCAGCTCTCTTACTCCTTCTTGTCAGGAGTGTCTCCTTCAGGGTCAATCCTGCCTTTGAAACACAGACTGAGAAACTAAGAGACCCCGTCAGTCTGGTATCCTCCCTCTCCAGGGACACTGGACTGGGACCTCACACACCTTTGGGGGCATCTATGCAAATGTAATGTCTGCAATGTTCCCCACCGTGGCCCCCCCACAGGGTGGGTTACTGAATGACAACGGTAGGTCCCAGTATGACAGGGACCATTAATTTTTTTATTCTGCATGAGTGATGATGAGAGAAACACATTTTAAAAATATGTGACTGAAGTACCTTCGCCTCTATCACTTATAAAGTTTTATTTGTCTATGTACCTATCATACAGTATTTTAACAACTTTCATGCATCAATCAACATTTGGGATTGGTTTTTATTGGAAGTCAAAGTGGTGCTGTTGGACATATGCTTGTCCTGTCTTCCTGGGAATGGCTTCCTCTGGTCAGCAGCTATGGTGCTGCTGAGTGACTTGTCCCAGTCTGATCTCTTTGGATCAGGGGTGACTCCAGAGAGATGAAATCAAATTTTATCTTTCCATAAATTGGAATTGGGACTGAGAAAATGGAGTCAGTCTAGTTAATTGTCTGTTCTAGACCTATCCTGTGAATACTTACGAACACTGAAGGGCAGAGTGTACTGAGTGGATGGAAGAGCAGGGACAACTGACCTACAGAGGGAGTAAGGAGACATGGGAAGAACAGAGAGAGGGGAGACAGTGAGGGGACCTATGGCTCCCAGTCACAGCCCTGCTGAGGTGAGGGACAGTCATGCTTTTGGCTTTCATAGGACACCACCTTGTCCTTGAAATGCACCACCCCTCTTTTTTACATAATTCCACAGCCATTTTCTGTTACTTATAACCACTGAGTTGTAGCTCATGAACAGGGAAAGGGCTCACCCACCCAGAAATGGGCAGGGTGTAAGAGCAGCCTTGGCGTAGCATGGAGACTAATGTGGATGTTAATGTTGGGGATTTGTTAGTGAGCGTGTACGCTATGCCAGACACAAGATAAGTTTTTTGTATTCTTTTAACCTTTTAAACAATCCTAAAAGACAAATGTTCTTATCTCATCTTACAGAAAACAGAGCTGAGGCTTGAGGAGAAGAGATAACTTTCTCAACTCACTTAGTAAAGGGTAGAACTGAGGTTCAGACTCCAGTGTGACTTGAAGATCTATCCTTTTTTAACTACCATGTGGCATAAGACTGAAGAGGATGCAGACACTGGAAGGCTGTTGGTGTTAGATACAGCTGGTACACGGAGGGCAGAATCCAGGACAGCGGAAGTGGCAGACCCAGCTCAAGGCCTGAGGGTCCTCTGGGTCCAGAAGAGCTTCTGAGCAGAAGCTGTCCAGTACCCTGGAGAGCTCCCAAGGAGCAGCAGAGACTTACCCACTTGCTCCTTGGAGCCTCAGGCCTACCTGGCAGTGCAGCCTGTATCCTGAACCTCTGGATGTTGGCAGCTGTTCACCCCATACACAGGGAGGGCTTATTCCCTGGGGCCCTGGGGTTTATCCTGGATCACCCCCTGCATTTCTCACCCCATCCCACCCCACTGTAAGTTTTTCTCTGCTTCAGCTTTTGGGAGGGAATGCTGACTTAGGGTGCTCATGTCTCTATATCCAGAGTTGAAAATAACTTCACCTCTTTCAAACTGGCCCAACTCTTCATAGATGAAGTGATGGGCAAGTGTGATCTGTTAATCATGCCAAGCCTCTGTTGGCAATATAAAACCCAACTGGCTGCTTTGCATAATAAAAGGTTAAAATTATGAGCCATACAGGAAACAAATAAAGCTTGATCATTCATGCTCGAAATTTGCAAGTGAACCTCCGTGCACTTGCCTTTCACATTTGCTCCGTTGTCACATGTCTGCCCTCAACTGGGGCTATTTATTTTTAACTCACATTTCCCCAAAATAATTTTCCTGCAGCTTCTCTGGCAGCACCTTCTATATTGACCAAGAGCAACAATTTTTTTTTAACTGTGTGCATTTGGGGTTTTTGTTGACACCGTAAATGGATCTTCTGCTTGGTATTTAAGTTGGTTCTCTGCGGGAAGTGTTGGCCAGTTCAGACTTCCTTAATAAGTTCTTCATGACTGCACTTGTGATGATGCTAATGAAATCATTCTGAATATCAGTGGGCAGATAATGAGCCCAGAGGCAGGGCTCAGGGCCCATGGGAGAGAGGGGTGGCGTGACCCAGGGGAAGGGATGCAAAGCTATCTTTCTGGCTCCTAAAGGAAGGTGCAGTGAATTCAAAACTCCCAGGCTGGATCTGTCTCCAGCCTATGTGGGAGAGTGAGAAGCAGGAGATCATTTTCCTTCTGGAAGAGAAGCAAGCTAGAGCTTTTATTTCCATGCTTAGAGGGAGACCCTGGAGGCAGGGTCCTGATGCTTTCTGGTGCATCTCTTTTTGTGTTCCCCTTTGTTGCCTCCCTGAAGATGCCCACGCTGACCCACCTGCCCCCAGGCCCCTTACCCACACTGCCAGAACAACACCCAACCCCCGTCCCACTCCCCTTTTTAACCAGATGCTGGGCTGTGCTTCTGTCTCTGAGGCCCCTGGCCATGCTCTCATGCTAGGAGGGTGGAAGAGGCCCTGGAGCTCCAGCTGGGGCTCTGTCAGTCTGCTCCCTGAGTTCAGAGTCATCATGTCCGTTCCAGGCTGAGCCACTTGTTCAGGGAATACAAGGGGGGCATCAAAGGTCTTCATGGGGCCATTTTTTAAGGAGCTGGGATGAGAGGCAGAAAGCAGCAGCATCCGTCTAGGCTGCCACACAGGGGATGCACAGCACCGCGCAGAGGCTCCACTGTGTCTTACACACTGCAGGTTTGTGAATGAATGGTGACAGGTTCCTAGAAGTCAGGGATCTTGTACTAACAACGTCATATATTACATACTTTTTCAACAATTGGAGCTGAAGTGTGCTGAGGAAGGGGACCTATCTCCACTCTGCATGAAGATGTTGTACAGGCTGGACAGTCCTCTATTTGGGAACCCCCCCCCCTCCAAAGTTTGAAGGACTCTCTGTATCACATATGGAGTCTCATTCTACCAGTTTTTCTTGACCTCAAGCACGTGACACTGAATTTTTTTTTAAGCCCCCTGAGTTTGGGATGTGAAGCATGGGAGCTGTGTGCTCCTGAAACAGGCACGTGACTGCTTGAATCTCAGCTGACCCTACACAGACCCTGTAGACTCTGGCAGCTGTAAAGACCATTGACCTGACCCCTGGGGCCTGAGGGGGTACAAGCATGAAAATGATGCACACATGCTTCGGAAATCTGGGATTTGGAGTTGTTTAAAAATTCTGACACCATAATATACACAAGGCTAGAGCGGGGGTCAGATTACTCCCCATCCTGCAAACAGCAGCTCCATTTCATCCTTCTAGACATTCCAGAGCTGCTGGAATAACAGTCTGCTCTTCAGAAGTCCTGTTCAATAGCTGTGGCCCAGCCTGGCCCTTCTGGCTCTTCCCATAAAACACGTGGCCGCAGTGTTGGCAGCAGCAGAGTGGGGTGGGGGCTGCCGGGCAGCTGCAGAGGGTGCTGGCTGAGCCACACGTGGAGCTGCTACTTTGGGCAAAAGATGACCCAGCACAGCAACCCTGTAGCAAGTCCCCCAGGGAGGTCAGTGGGAGGCCAGGAGCTGTGGCTTTGCCTCACAGTGGACTTGGAAAGCATGCTTCCCTCTGGGCCTTAGTTCTCCAGCTGTTCGGTGGAGAGGTTGGGAGAGATGATCCCCGAGGTCCCTGCCAACTCTGGTAGGTGTGATTCTGGGCAGCTTGACTCCTGGCAGCCTGTAGGTGCCACATGAGGGGATGGCTCACATGTGGGTTGTGTCCACCTTGGCCCTGTCCCTGCAGCTTGGAGCTTGCAGGCCACCTCCAGACTGCTTGTTTGCAAGAAAACACATTCCTTTCCTGCCTGGGATCTGGGCATGCCCCAGCCTGGCCTCGTGGCTGGAGCTCCCAGACAGCTGGTCCCCCAGCTGGAGCCCACAGAGGTGCCAGAGAGGCAGAACCACTCGACCGGTTGATTTTAGAGATGCTTGGAGGTTATATGCATTTTCTCCCCCGGAGAAACTCGTTCCTATAGCCAAACAGGTCAGCTCAGGGAGCGCAAAGCTGACAAAAATAGATTTGAGTCAGGGTGACAGAAATGGGAGGAGGGGAACAGGGGCTCAGCCCCTCTCCTTTCTGAAAAACCGGCCCAGGCTGTGTGCTTCACCTTGGGGGAGGGGGCAATTGCCCCACACCATGTTCCCTCTGCTGAACCACTGTGTGAAGTACCTGGACCAGTGTCCTCACCCAGGGGAGGGCACCAGCAGGAAGAGACTTGTGTCCAGAGTCTCATGCCACTGATAGGGAGTGAGATCTTGGTTGTCAGAAATAATGACAATGATCATGGCAATAATAGTAGCCATATCTGAAATTTATTGGGAGCTGGCTGTGTGCTGGGTCCTGCTACATGCATTATCTCATTTAATCCACATAGCAAAAGTATAAGAGTTATGGTGTCATAGTCAGGTTGGGCTGCCATGGAAATACTGCACACGGTGGGAGTGGAGTGGGGGTGGGAGTTGTGGCTTATAAACAACAGAAATTTATTTCTTCCAGTTCTGGAGGATTGAAGTCTAAGACCAGAGCACCAGTCAGGTGGTGCTGGTGCAGGCTCTCTTTTTGGTTGCAGACAGCTGACGTCTCACTGTGTCCTCAGATGATGGAAAGAGGGTGAGAGAGCTCTCTGGAAGCCCTTGTATAAAGGGCCTTAACCCCATTCAGGAGGTCTCTACTGTCATGATCTAATTGCCTTCCAAAGACCCCACCTCGTAACACCCACATTGAGGGTGAGGATTTGAGCAGATGAATCTGACTGGCACAGCGTACAGTCTGTTGCATGTTACTAGGCCCATTTCTCAGACAAGACACTGATGCTGAGTGAGAGTGAGCTCCAGCTGGTCCACAGCAATGCCAGGATCCAGACTCAGGCCTGCCCAACGGTAAAGCCCATACTCCTAGCCAGGGGGCAGTGCAGGTTGCGGGGATAGACCTGCCTATGGGGTTTGTGACCCAATGTCTGAGCACAAGGGCACAATGGACAGGTGTTGGTGACTCAGAAAGATTTTCAGTACCCACAAGAATGTCCTGCAAGAAATAGTACAGTGTGGGCCTGGCTTCTGCGTGTCTGGGGAGTTGGGAAATGCTAGGCAGGGGGCCCACGTTTGAGTGTCTAGCAGAAAGCAAAACAGATGATCCAGCCACTAGGTGGTCAGCCCTGCTTAGAGATGCCAGTTGGGAGACTCCCAGCCTCACACGTGAGGGTTCCTCTGAACCTGCAAGACCTTCTACAAGTTTAGAGCTTCAGGTCCACCCCATTAGCCTTTGTGGGGAGGGTATGTGGGAGTCAGTTTTGCACAAGCTCCCTGGGTGACTGATTTAGAAACTTGAGAACTTCTCACCAGTAGAGGAGGTAAGAGCAGGGCAGGCTCCAATCCCAGAGGAGATGGGCTGTAGGGGACGTGGCCAAACCTGGAACTTGGGTGTTGGGATGCAAGTGGGGGCCAGGCTTGGGACAGAATAGGAGCCTCCAGGAGGCACCTCCAGCTGGGTGGAGCTAATGGGGCAAAAGTTAGGATTTAGGCTTAAACCAGTGGGAATGGTAGGAGTCTTGTCACTCTCCTGCTGGAAACTTTATAGGGACTTCCTACACCCTTAGAATGAATCCAAATACCTCCCATGGCCCTCAAGACTGTAAGATGGGGCCCCTGGGAATAACTCAGACCTGCCCCCTCCAGCTTCCTCGTCCTCATTAGGCGCTGTCCACATTGCTCTTCTCACCAGAATCTGAGCATTCTGGTCCTTCTGCCCACCAACTTCCTCCTGTTTCTGATGGCCTTATTTCCTACCCCATCCTATGAGGGTTCATCCAGAGACAGCTGTGGACCCTGTCTGGCACGGAGACCCTCTCCCTCCACCCCACAGTCATTCCCACCTCAGCCCCTTGCTTCTTTCACTCATAGCTCTCACCAGCATTTGTGATGTTTTGCCCCCACCTGCTCCACGAGGTTTCAAGGGGGGGCACATCTGTCCTGTATATCCAAGCATCTGCCACTTTGTTGGCACCTGATTAGTATTTGGGGGTGGGGATGGGGGATGTGGGAAAACTGCTGGGCTTCAGAAGAATCTCTCTGAAAACTTTCTGAAATGTTTTCTTTAATACTAAATCTTTAGTTGTGGAAAAAGCAGAAAGTTTCCTATCTCTCTTTTTATTTTATTTTATTATTAAATCATAGCTGTGTACATTAATGGGGAAAGTTTACTATCTCTTCTGGCTTCATTTTCCAGATCTGAAAGAGATGTTGGGGCAGGGGGTGGGGTGGGGATGGAGGTGGGAGAGTAAGTTTCCATTGGTGCTTGAAAAGGTAAAATAAATCAATACAACAACCATTGACAGTTACCTTTCCTCAAGGCAGTGCTTCAAATTCCACCTCCTCCGGAAAGACCATCCTCATCAACACACGCCTTAGCCAGGCAAATGGGAGTTCTCCCTCTGTATTTTTGCTGCCCCTCTGCATGTGGTGCTAATCAGATCCTGCCTGGATTGAGCTATGATTGTGTGAGCACATCTTATATGTTGGGGGTGTGTCTAAATTCATCAGGATGCTTTGGTTTGCAAATAACAGGAACTCAATTCAAACTAGACTAATCCATGAGACATTTATCTAGGCATAAGTAGGAAGAAAAAGGGGGTACAAGCATCAGACAAGGCTGGATGGATCCAGGGCACATGCCTACATCCTCGCCATGGGGGGAGTGTGGGAGGTAGAGCTGCTCTGTAGGGTTTATGGATCCAAGCTGTGGGGATGAGCAGACCAACCAGGGCCTTTGGGGACAAGGGCATAGTGATAGGTGAGAGAGCCTCTTCCTCTCTCTCTCTTCCTCCTTCCCCAGCAATCACTCCATCTCCTGGCTCCTAACCCTGTGAGAACCTTCTTCTCTCGCTCAGTTTTAGGGCATATGACCATTCCCTAAATGTGAGGGAAGGGAATATGATCATTCACAGCTGCAGCCTAATCCACCATTGGCCACTATTCATGGAGGAGGCCCCTCTCTCTTACTGTCCTTATATCACATCCCACAAAGTGTCCTCAAGATCTGCTTGGTCATATGGATCAGCCACTATGGATTGAGGAGGCCTTGGTTACATGCCCAGCCTTTTAGGGTCCCGACCACTGTGCTTGACGACCTAATTAGTGAAGGGGGGCATGGTTGCCAAAAGAAAGAGATCTGGGGAAGAGGTGCTGGGCAGATAAACATAATAGAAGTTTTCTAAATGATTATACAATGGCTTCTATTTTTATTTTTATTTATTTATTTTTTAAATTTATTTATTTTTATTGTTAAATCGTAGCTGCGTACATTAGTGCAATCAAGGGGTACCATGTGTGGGTTTTTTAAAGTGTCTATGTGTTACATTTGGTGTAAGACCTTTTTCATATGCTGTTTCAAATCTCTAATAGTCAGCCAAGGTGGTATTATATTATCTTATTTTTAAAGATTAAGCAATGAAGTTCAGAGACGTTAACTTGCTCAAGCCATGTAGCTAGTAAATGGCTAGGATTCAAATATAGGTGTGTTTATCTCCAAGGGCCACACTTCTTCCACTACACTATATTCCTAAGGATAGAGATGGTATCTTGCTATGAGTGAACCGATGGATAATCTCACATAGTCTCACTTGAGAATTGTATCAGTCAGGATAGGCTCGGTTAAGATACAGCAACAAATAGCCCTGAAACTTCAGTAGCTTAAAAAACCACAAGGTTTTCTTTCTCACTCAGTTGACATGTCCATTACAAGTCAGCAAGAAAGCTGTGCTCATCAGAGTGGGGTGATGGAAGAGCCACCATCTCAGATGTTGCCAGTTACTATCCCAGAGGGAAGAGGAGCTCTGGAGGGCCCAGAACCTTCCGCTCACAGCTAGTTCATTGACCAGAAGCAGCCAAGCAGCTTCATTCAATGACAGGGGGGTGGGGTGGGGCACAAAAGGACAAACCTACCATGAACCCAGAAAATGGGAAACCAGAAATATTTATAGAATAATACTAATAGATTTTTGAAAATAATTTTGTAATTTTCTTTTAGTATGTAAATGAATAATTTTTACTTTTTAAAATTATTTGTTTATTTATTTTGAGACAGAGCCTCACTATGTCACCCTGGGTAGAGTGCTGTGGCATCACAGCTCACAGCAACCTCAAACTCTTGGGCTTAAGTGATTCTCTTGCCTCAGCCTCCTAAGTAGTTGGGACTACAGGCACCCCCCACAATGCTTGGCTATCTTTTTGTTGTAGTTGTCATTGTTGTTTGGTGGGCCCGGGCCGGGTTAGAACCTGCCAGCCTCAGTATATGTGGCCAGTGCCCTAACCACTGAGCTACGAGCCCTGAGCCAAAAGAGTGATTTTTAAATATAGTAATTTTATTTTAGATTAATGTATTATTAAAGACTATATTATAATGTTTATTTTAATCACTATTTAATTATGTCCATAATGTATTAAGATGAATTGGGCATCTCCCCCATTGAATAATAAATGCTATTTAATTTAATTATGCAAAGAGGTGATTTGTTGACAAATTTTAATTTAATGTAATATATGTTTCATTTGAGGATCAAATGTAGTTTAAAATGCAGGTTATAATTATAAATTGCAGCATAAAAACCACTTTAGGACTTCATATTTGAAGCTAATGAAATTTTTGTATTTAAAAACTCAAATACTTTTTTCAATGTAAAGAATTTTCTTCCATTAGATACTGTGATTGATGAGTAGGTTTGAAACTGTTATTCCCAAGCACTTCTCAAAAATACATTATAGAAAAGGATCTTTTTTTTTCTTAATAAATAAAAAAAGCCAAATTGGCCATAATTGCCACTGTTCTCCCTTTTTTAGCATTGGTTTATGGAGTATTAGGAACATTTTTAGAACTATTCTTTTTTTTTTTTTTTTTGTAGTGACAGAGTCTCACTTTATTGCCCTCAGTAGAGTGTTGTGGCATCACAGCTCACAGCAACCTCCAACTCCTGGTTTTAGGCAATTCTCTTGCCTCAGCCTCTTGAGTAGCTGCTCTACAGGCAACCACCACAATGCCAGGCTGTTTTTTGTTTTTTTTTTTGTTACAGTTTGGCTGGGGCTGGGTTTGAACCCGTCACCCTCGGTATATGGGGCGGCACCCTACCAACTGAGCCACAGGTGCTGCCCACTATTCTGTTTTTTATGTTCCTCGTTAACTTGATATTGTATTTCCATCTCAGTGTTCCTTATGCTTCTTATCTTAGACCTATGGTCCATACTAGGTGTAAATTAAACTGAGTATGACTAAATATAAAAAGAATTTAATGCTGCGTGATGGCGAACCCAACAGGATGGTTAGTGGTGTTCGGCTGAGTGAGGAGCAACGGGCTGGAAACTGAATCACAGCCAAAATGATGCCATCTTTGCTAACGGGTGGGTGGGTTCTCCTGGCATGCCTTCAGTGCGCTCATGCCCTTCCAGTTTTAAAAAGATAACTATTTTACTACTGACTCAGAGAAGAAATGGAAACGTACTATCATTGCCTTAAAGCATGGGGATCCCTTGCAGTATCTTCGGGAGCCCTTGGGGCTCACAAACAACCCAGCATCAGCTCCCACCTGTGGGCACCTGGGGGCACATCTGGACTTAGTGGACTCTGTGGGTGACAGCCTCAAGGCACCCAGCCCAGCAGATCAGTCTCTTGCTGTTTGTAGATATTCGTTGCTATTGCTTGATATTTTGAGGAAGCAAAGGGAAAAAGGAGGAAAAGACCAGTTACCTCCTCTTGTGTACATTTTGTTCCCCAGTTTACAAGGGGGTTGACTGCATTGCCCAGGTCTGGATTCTGTCTACACAGCCCAGGGAATGAGAGGAGGCTGTGGGGGTGTGGTGAGGAAAGGGCGCAGGCAGGGCTGGGGGAGGGACAGACATCCCCCAGTAACCAGTGTGTGAACTCCTGGCTTTGCCCTGCCCTGGGGGGGGGGGGGGGGGGGGGGGGGGGGGGGGCGGGCCGGGCGGGCGGGCCGCGGCGCCCGGAGGCACGTGGCACCAGCCAGCCACGCGGCACCCAGCGCGCCACGCCCGCCCAACCCGCCTCCCCCACGCGCGACGCCCCGCGGACTCCGCGCGCGCCCCCACGCCCCCGCCGTGCCCGCCCCCCCCCCCGCCCCGCGCCCCCCCCCCCCCCGCCCCCCCCCCCCCCCCCCCCCCCCAAGAAAGAGGTGATTAAAAGGATATAAGAGGCAACAGGTTAAGTTCCTCTGGGAAGCAAAGATGAACAGAAA
>CAUYPK010117556.1:0-18096 GCA_963574355.1 Loris lydekkerianus
CCATTTTGATGATTTTTTATTTTTTCCTCATTCGATTGATCGAAGCTCGCCCCCCCACCGCGTAGGTAGCTGCAATTTTGAGTCAGCTTGCTAGGCCAGAATTTATTACTTGTGTTTTTTAGGTTGACTAGATTTATGTATATTTTTGAGAGTTTTTTTTTTTTACAGTAGTCATTGTAGTTTATCAACTGAATGAGGTTCCTGAAAGATTCTTCCAAATAATTCATCTGAAATAGTTCAGGAAGACAGTGTAGAACAACAACCAAAAAGCTGTGATACTCTTGAACATACCATAAATGACATGATTTATATATTCTTCTATTTTTTTAAGATAAAGTTAGGTTTACATGTTTTTCGGTGTTAATACATACTGTTAATGGGACAAAAGCTAATGGTAGTAATCTTGTGCGCAAATGCAACATTTTAAAACTGCTTACTGACAAATTCATAAAGTCAGGCTGTAAAATGACCATTTTACTCTAAATGTTTGAAGAATAAAAGATGGAATATTTGATGTAATATAAACTTTTTGTAAGCTACAGATTTTAATTTTGGTGACTTAGACAAGAAGAATTTGGAGGGCTTCAGAGTTTTTGGGAATCACCAATCTAATCTTAGAATAATTAAGAAATTTTTATTATATTGAGTTTTTAAACCAGATTTGCTAGTTGTTAAAATTGTGTCAAGTACAGCTCTGTATCAAGTACTTTTACCAGTTATTAGTTAAAAGTAGTAATTAAGCAGTTAAGGACTTGGAAATTTGGAATGAGTTACAAAAAAACTGGTGTTTTACATGTGGCAAAATACAAAATAAATGCACATCCAAAGCGAGCTCTTTAACATACACCAAGTGACTGTATGTGTATATCATTAGATAAGAATATAGTGTGAAAATTATTTGCAACTATTTCAGTTTTCTGAAATTAATAGTTAATGATTACATTGCCATTCTTTGGTATAAAAGAACTTAAGACCTCAATTATCAATAATATGAAAATAGAAGTCTTCATACATCCTGCTTCTCAAACCATTTTGACCTAATGAAGAAACCTTAGCACAATATACAGATTAAACACATTACACATCAAAGTGCCTCTGTGTAACACTAATAATCCCAAAGCCCTAAGCTCTCTAAGGCCTAGAATTGTCCAACTAAGAAATCTGAGATTCTCATCCCATATTTTCTGATCAGTAATTTAAAGAATAACCTGATGGGTCACCAAGAATATTTATTATAGGCAACATTATTAAATTGAGTTTATTTTATAATTTGATAAGATTCAGATATTCTAACTGATGCTAACTTTTATTATTTATGAGAAGTGACAGTCATCAGTTAGCTAGTTATTTGTATCAAATGACATTTTCTTTGCATGTTTCAAGTATTACGATAATATATATTAGTTTGGAATAACTACATATACATAGCCTATAATCTCTGAATGTTTTACATAAACAGATATTTCACAGAGTAGAATGATGGTGTTAAATATTCCTCTGCTGATTTTCTAGTTTTCCAGTGTGTCCTCTTTCAGATACTGCCTTAAGTCCCTTTTGGATTTAAGTTATGTATAACAATTTAAGTAAATTATAAATAATAATACAAATACTGTTCATCCAGTGTAGTACTGTTTATCTATCTATTAGGTGCTGCTTTTAATGCATCTAAACTTGTCAGAGACAAAGTGACTTTTTTTTTTCAAGTAACTGCATCCACACTCTTGGTTCATATTGAGCTTTCAGACAATTTAGCTCTTTTTTTCCTTGAACTACTCACCAGCCAATCCTACTTTATATGCAGTATGGTCGTAATTAACAACAACAAAAAAACCCTCATATGAAGGACTTTTCTCTTATCTGTCCTCCTGTGCTTCCTTCTGTCCTTCTCAGACTTAGCCAAACCAGTAACCATGAGATGTTTCCAGTGAATGATAGCACAAAGGTTGTAAGATCGAGAGTGTGATTACAATATTGACAGCTCAAGTTTGGAAGGGTATCATTTTAGAGAGGGATGACGATTAATTCAGTTTTTAACCTGCTTCAGTTGCTGGTGGGATGTCTAAATAAAGATGTTACAAAGGCATTTAGATATATGGGTCTGGACAGAGGATAAAAAGTCAAATGTACAGAGAGATTTGTGATTTTAGGTGGTAATTAAAACTGTCAGAGTGTTTTGTATGGAGATGAAGCAGCTGTGGGAGGTGCTGTTGCGTTTGCATGTAAACTGAAGCAGAACCTCTTCTCTATCGCCCTTTCAGTAGGAATGCACTTTTATAATCTCACTGACATTTCCAAACCTTCAAGGGACCTCTTAAGGACAGTTTTGAGGATTAGTAAAAAAATTACTTTTTTGTGTGCATTTTAAATTTTAATTTCTAAGATTTATTCATTTATTAATCCTTGAGATTTATAATATTGAAAAAAGTGATATTGGTTTCATATTTGGCATTTATCATTTTAGCTATTTATATAAAATATATCTTATTGAATATTTATTAAAATTAATTAAAGCATATATTCTGCTTGAGCAGTTAATAGAATTTGAACCATTTCTAGTTTAGTGGATTAATTAATGGGTACTGCGAGACTATCAGGTAGTAAATATCAAATTAAACATTTTCTTTCATTTAGGATACTCAAAAAACTGATAATATGTTGATTTCAGTGACGGGAACTGAGTGGCTGGAAATAGAAATATGTATAGGTGTGGTGGATTGCCTTTTCAGAGTAGAGTCTTGTGATATTCAAGTTTTTAACCATGGAATAATTTTACTTTGGGAACAGATAAAAAAATTTAAATTTTGAAAGTTGTTTTATTTACTTTAAACATGAGATAATATGGTATGGCAAAAAATACACTTGAAGTTAGAAATCATGATTTCACATCCTGATTTCACTTCTTAGAATTACAGTTTCTTATTTGAAAATAAGGATGACGATAGCTGCCTTGCTTACTTGGGAGGATAATTGTCAGTTCATTAAGTAAACATATGGTGGGGCACATAATCTGCTAGGTGCTTGTATGAGACAGGGCATTCACTTTCAAATATGAAAGTAGGCAAAATTTCAACCTTTTGTGATAATAGAAATAAATATGCTATGAAAATCCATCCATAGGATCCACAGTGTCAGCTTGGGAGAGTGGTAGGGTTGGTGGTAGAGTGGTCTACCTTTGAGTTATGTTATGAAGACAAAGACAAAGAGTTACGTTTTGAAGAATGCTTTGAAGGAAGAGATAAGGAGAGGAGAATAAGCAACATCTCCAGCCCCATTTCATCTTAAATATTTCTGAATATAGTACACTTTAAATTTTGGTAAGGCAGTATACCGTAGCGGGTTCTTCCTTAGTTTTGCTGACCCCCAGAATATTAACTAATTATCAGAGGAAGCTTGGAAATAGTGGAAAATGTCACTTGGGACTTTATATTGGCCACAAAAGGATTAGTAGAAAATGACTAAAACTCACTGATAATAACTAACACTATATGCATTTTACTAAATAGGCCATGAGTACTAAATCATCAGATTCTGATGTTACCCTTCATTTCTCCACACTAAGGAACTAGTGAGAATTCTTAATTAATGCAGTTCACTTACAGTTTCCCAGATGAGTAGATTTTTTCCCCCTACATCCAAGTTGTCAGTGGACACACTTTCCCTGGTTTTCTTTGTAGCACCATAGTGCTAAGTTTTCTTCTTACCCCCATAATTCTATATAGTTTATAGACATTAATATCTAGCTACTTACTACTTTCCTGTAAGTTACAGTTTAGGGTCTTTGTAGCTTTGGCCAGAATTGGGTCACTTGCACATGCCTAAACTATCACTTGGCAAAGGGAGTAGGACCATTATGATTAGCTTCTTCCTTTGAAGGACATGGCTTCTTGGATAATCATAAACAAAATTGTATAGAGTTGGCAAGTAAGAAGTGGAGGAATAGCTGCTTGATATGCAATTAATAATGCCTGCTCTAATTGAGCCCATTTAAACTTTTTTATGTGTTCAAATGTTTGAGAATTACTATTTTTTTTTAAAAGGTACATCAGTAGTGGCTAAGGGTATGGAGTTTAGAATGAAACAGTCCTTTGGCACTTAACAAATTTGAGAACTTGGACAAGCTATTGAAGCTCTATGAATTTCAGTTATTACTCAAATGAGAACAATAGTACTTATTTTATGTTTGTTTTGAGAATTAAAGACTTGGCTCATAGTAAATGATCAGTATGTGTTAGCTACTTTTATTATCATACTTTAATTTTAGCTTATCATGAATGGTTTCGGCTTTTTCCTAAACTTATTATATGTCATGTTTCATGAGGTACCAATATTGTAACAATCTTTTCTTAAATTGTAACTGTTGAACTTCACTAAACAGCACATTTTGGGAGAGCAAATAAGGCAGTTGCCATTGGAAATGCTAAAAAAAAATCAAAAGTTATTCATCCAACCTAACTCCTTTCATCAGTGTTTGTCATTAGTTTAATTTTCATTAGTAGTATCATTTTTGGACTCATTTCATGAAATGCAGTTAGCATAGGTTTTATTCATTTCTGAAGTACTGACGTCTTAAGTTCTGTTTTAACTAATGACCCTTTTAAAAGCATTGTGGAGAGGAATAATTAATAAGACACTATAAAATGGAGATACTGCTACTTAAAATATAGGATTGTAAGTATTAAATGCAGTAAAGTTCTCTAAGAGATCTGTTCATATTTGGCCTTCAGTATAAGTGTTTTCTTTTCCTTCATCTCTCACACAACACAAATCTCAAAAGTTTTGCTTATTTCTTCAGAGACAGGAGAGTTTATCAGTAGAGAAGAGCCGTATCAAGAAAAAGGAAGTCATACTAGAGATTTCAAGCAGAGGGATTTAATACAAGGAATTGATAACATAGATATTGATATATTTTTTATAAAATGCTAAATTTTATTAGCTGACCAGGGATCATTTTAGCCTAGCCACCACTTACAACATGGTTTTTAATGAGAAAACTTTGGTAGACATTTCTTAGTTTTTAAACTAACTTTAAAAAACAATAGAACCTCTGTAAATTGACCACCCAAGGGACTGTAACAAGCTGGTCAACACACAGAGGTAGTCAGCATAAGGAACTAGGCCTGCTGTACTGATATGCATATGTGGTGCATGTCCAGTCTGAAAACATGTCAACTTGAGGAGGTCAGTGTAGGGAGGTAGGCAGTCAATTACGGAGGTTCTACTGTGGTTCAAACAAGTGGAGAAAGCTCTGTTTTGCTCATAGGTCTATTCTAAAAGTTGAAAATGAGTAAATGGATTACATTTATATAATTTTAAATAAGATGTATAGTATAGGATTACATTTCATTCTCATGGGTCCTATGCTGCCCAAAGGAGACTGTTCTTATAAATCCAGGTTAAATGGGTTCTCATTTTCATTAATTGCTCCCTGTCACAACTATAACCATTTGTGTTTGTGTGGTGAGGGGGGAAGGATCCTGGAATTTCTAATTGGCATTTAACTTTTATAATTGAGAAGAAAAACACATTACTTACTTATCATATCATTAGTATCTTCTCCCTTCTAACTCAGTGTCTCCATTCCTCCATCCTTCTTAAAGAGCCCACACTAAGATTTTTTATTTGGACTGATTGTTTTCCAGGCACAGTTTTAATCTTGGGACATTTTTTTCCTTCATTAGACTACTACTTTGTGTTGACTTTGGCTTCTTGGTCTGATGGCTTCCTTTCTTGATTTTCATCTTCAATTTGTTGAGGTACATTTTTAAGTAAATTTTTCAGAAAGGGGACATAGATAAACTATGAATTTTTGAGTTTTTGTATAGCTAAAATTAGTTCCCTTTACCTATAACTTCTTTCATCAGTTATTCCCAGGACTTACTGCCTTTTTCAGTTATTAACTCAAGTACTCTCTTCTCAAAGAAACCATCCTGGCCCTCCTACTTTAAATTTATTTAATTGTCTTTCTTTCCCCACTGAAAAGTGCTATAGGTCAGGGATTTTTGTAGTTTTGTTTACTGCTGTATCCTTAGTGCATAAAATCATGCCTAGCACATAGTAGCCTCTCAATAAATAATTACTAAGTGAGCTAATGAATTTTTCCTTCATGCATTATTACAATTATAAATTTAGGTTATAAATCATTTTCTCTCAGAACTTTGAAGAGATTGGGCCATCATCTAATATCTAATAGTGTTATTAGTGAGAAATACAATGTCAATGTAGTTCTTCTTCCTTTTATATAGATAACCTATTTTTTTTTTTTTTTTTTGAAAGCTTTAATTTTCATGTAGCTCTGGAAATCCTTGATGTTGATAGATGTGGGTTTTTTTCATTGATACTACTTGGCATTTATGAAGCCTTTTCAATTAAGGTTGCAATTTTTTTCCCTCTGGGAAGTTTTTTTTTTTTTTCTTAAAAAAGAATTTATCCCCTGCCTTTTTCTCTATTATATACAATTCCTGTTGGTTGTAATGAACCTATCAGATTTATCTTCTTTTCTCTCAGTGTCAGTTTTCTTGTTTTTCTCTTTTTAATTTTACATTTCTTTAAGGGTAAGTTTAAATATGAGTATTAATGTTTAAATAGTAAAATCTGGCACACATTTTCTTTGATTAAAATAAAATATCAAATCCAGGTTAAAATAGGAGTAGATTACTTGAATATTTATGTTTTATTATTTATTAATAACTAATGACAAAGGTGGCTTATCACATTAATAGGAAAAGGAAATATTAGTAAATCACTAGTTGACTGGAAAAGGGGTTAATCTAATTTCACATCACTATATTTTAAATGTTTTGCAGTATGAAAATATTTTATGTCTGTGAAATTTATAGGTAGGGATGTTCATCACATTATTTATCATACAGGAATAGCTTGAATACCCAATAGGATAATACTTCACTATGCTGTCATCTTGGTACTGTGAAATGCTTTACAGTATATTAATGGCTATTTTGTCAAAGAGCATTTAATGACATTGGAAATGATTTATATTTCTTTTATTTTACATTTCTAAATTAAATTTTTACACACATGTTGAGAGAAAAAAACTAGTAGAAAATATTCAAAATATTATACGGATCAATAATCTCTTGGACCCATGTGTTTCTGAATTCTAAATTTTTTAGAACAGTAATATGTACATTTCTATAATAACATCTAGAGAAGTACTCTGTAATCAAATACATTAATATTTCCGCAGTGAAATGTGACTATTCACTTTGTGCATTTTGATTATTTAAGAAATAATCGGTAAAACTTTGTATTGCAATATTCCTTATTGTTAACATTTTTTCCAGTTTATTTCAGATTTATATTAGCTTTTTCCCACTACTTGTCTGTAAGAGAACCATGTCTAAATTATCTATCCCAGCTCCTTGTGCAAGAAAAATCTGGCATAAAATTAAGTATCAAATGGTTTGGTGGAAAATAATCTAATCTTTCTTTGTTTTGGATTTCTCAGGCAATATACTAATTTTTTTCCCCAGTAAGCCGAGTTTTACTATTAGGCTGTTTCAAATACACAATATAGGGTTGGAAAACAGCAATAAAAAAGTGACAGAAATGTTAGTACATAATAATTTTGAATGTTGTTTTCCCATTGTAAACATAATATAATAGAATGGTTTTTATTTTAAAAATTAAGAATTTCATACTTCGATAGATTGCAGTTATTTTAGGTAGGTGTGGGACTTAACAAGCATGAGTATTTTACTTATATCTATAAATAAAATATTTTTCTTCCTTTCCCCCTCAATTTAGTATATTTATTTTAGGTATAAATATGCTTTGTATTTATATAGTTTTTTTTTTCTTTCTTAGAGTTTATTCTCTAGAGAGAAAACTGATTCTCTGAAACATTTTTGGCTTATTTATAGATTGGTCAAAGAAAAAGTGATGTATGAAAAGGAAGCGAAGCAACAAGAAGAAAAGATTGAAAAAATGAGAGCTGAAGATGGTGAAAATTATGCTATTAAAAAGCAGGTAAAATTATGTCATAAATAATAGCTAACGTTTACAGAATACCATATTAACTATTATAGTCTTTACAACAGTTCTCTGAGTTGGCGCTTCTTTACTACTTTACTTTTAAAACCTGCCTTTAAAGGTAAGGAAACTGAAGTTATTGGTTAAATAATGCTCATGGTCACACAAATGCTAAATGGCATAGCTGAGATTTGAATACAAGCATATTCTGGCTTTACAATCTGTACTCTTAACCACTAAGCTATGCTGCCTCTCCAATTCTATGTATTGAATATAAAAATAGGTTAATCTTATATCAAATATTCTTAAGTGTTTAAATTCACAAATATTTTTTAAAACTAAAAAATGTGTTGTGCTTTTCAGTGGCTTCTTATGTTTGTCCTTGTAACAAATTTTTGTCTTCTTAGCATTGTATACAAGGCTCTTTCTGATTTTGGCATCTGCTTATCTAATGTCAGCTCTTACTAGTCCCAACCTGAACCCACTTAGGTTACTGCCTTTTAGCTCCCTGAACATGCCTTTTCTCCTTTGCCTTTTGAGATTGTTCATGTCCAGGGTGCTCATTCTACTTCTCCTACCTACCTCTAACCCTTGTTATAACTGTCAGTGATGTTACCATCACTCCTTTTTTCTCATCTTAACATACCTCAACAACATTTGATACAAATGGCCTTTTTCTCCTTGAAATACTCTCTTACAAAACCAGGAAAGCTTCCTGGTTTTCCTCCTATTTCACTACCACTGTTTCTCAGCCTCCTTTGCTGACTCAGTCCTTCTTTCCTCCTACACACACACACACACACACACATACATACACTTTTTTTTTAACTTCTAAAAATTATTTCTGCAGTTCCTCTCTAGGTAGTTGCATACCATCTTGATAGCCTTAAATGCCATCTTTATACTCATTCATTTATTCATTAAATAGATATTTATTGAACTACCTGCTAGATGCCAAACACTGTTCTAGACATTCTTTTAGGCATAGCATTAAAAATAAGAAAACGAAAAAACAGCATCCTTATTTACTTGGTAACTCATTCTAGTGCTATTGACTCCTAAGATTATGTCTCTGAGTCTGACCACTCCAGATGCACGTACCCAGCTAATCACCTACTTGATGTCTCTTTGGTGTCCAAAATAAAAATCTTGATCTTCCCCAACCCAACCTAACTCACTCACCCATCCACCCCAAAAGCTATTCCTTCTCTTATCTTCCCCACCTCAGTAATTGGTCCCTCCACTCATTTAGATGTTTAGGCCAAAAATTTAGTGGGTCCCTTTGTGATAACTTCTCTTTGAAGTGACCACATCTAATATCACCAAGTCCTATTTCTTATTCCCTCTAGTTTTCTCTCCATTGCCATTATTTTAGTCCTGTTCACATATCAGCTCTTGCCTGTGCCATTGCAAAAGCCTCCTAATTGGGATGCCTCTTTGACTCTTGACATCCTCCTTTCCTTCCCCGCTACCATAGCTAAATTGTTCTCTTTAAAATGTGTATCAGATCACTTGCTCCTCCTCTTAAAATCAGGTATCCAATGCATAAATAAAATCTAGGTATCCAATGCATAAATAAAATCCAGATGACATCAAAATAAAGCAGAGTGTGAACTTGCTTAAAATTTTTCAAATTTGCTTTGTGAACTCACAGTGCCCCTCCCCTCCCCTTTGTTTGTGACCGAGTCTCACTTCTTTTGTTTGTTTGAGACCGAGTCTCACTTCTTTTGTTTGTTTGAGACCGAGTCTCACTTTATTGCCCTTGGTAGAGTGCCTTGGCATCACAGGTCACAGCAACCTCCAACTCCTGGGCTTAGGCGATTCTCTTGCCTCAGCCTCCCAGGTAGCTGAAGTCCAGACTATAGTTTGTAGTAATACACACTTAACTCAGACTTAACTCAGCAAAATTAATCACTGAAAGTTGATTTTCTATAGGTAGTTGTTTTTTGCATTACAAAAGGAATGCAGTGGTACCTGAAACGTCCTCTTCCTTTGGCTATCCAGGAAGAGAACTTTCTTATTTTTTTGAGCTTCTAAGAGAGCCTTCCTCTATTTGTGGTGTAGCACTTTTGTGTGTAAAGGCCATTTGTGTGTCAGATAATCATAAATTGAGAGAGGATTAGTAAGCAGGTATATAGATACATCTTTCTTATGGACTGCCTTTCATAAAGTTTTCCTTTTGGAATGTAACTTTTTGGATCTTAAAATTCTTTTACATACTACTTCTATAACTCTCACTTTAATGTCTTCTATTTAGTTTTCCCTTACCTAGTGAGAAAATACTATAACATAGTATATAACTTTATACTTTTATTAAGGTCCTTCTTGAATGCCATCAGGCTTATTTTTCCAGACATGTAGCTAGCAATATCATTTAGTTTTTTTCTTTGCTCTGTTCTTTTCCTCACCAATGTTTTTAAAACTAGCCGTATAGTTAGAATAGGAGTTGTAAATTATATAATGTGGAGGAATAATCTATTTTCTTTCTAAATAAAATTTTACAAATTATATTCCAGTTATCACAGAACCTGTTTCATTTTATTTATATTTATGTATTTATTATGTCAAAAATTACTACTTTATAGGTAAGAATTAACTATTATATCTTGTGTTCTAATTGTTATTTTGAAATGATAGCCCATTCTAATTATATCATTGACTATATATGTAGATGTTAAAAAGGAAAGCATTTTGTTCAAAAGTCCTTTCTATACTCAGCCATGTTAAAATACTCTCTTGCCATAGGGGTCATGGTTTATAACATTTTTTGTTAGATTCATAGCCAACCTAGCATTTATATTAAAAAATACCATTCCATTTCTAATTATAAAATAATAGATTTTTCTGTTTACTGCTTCTGTTAGCTTAGAGTATATAGTTGTTGGTTGTGATTTTATTTCAGTCTCCTGAAAACTTTTCTTTAGCCTAAAATATATGCTTTTCTCAATTTCCTTTGTCTAGCTTATATCGTGGCCAGTTATGTGTTTTTATTGTATACAATGGGTGTTGCTTTGCCAGAAAAATTGCTTTTCTCCTGATTTAAGATCAGTAATGGTTTCTTGACAGTAAGACCATGCCCCTCTCATAGAAAACATCAGTGAATCCAAGTGGTATATCTTGTAGGTTCTGTATACTTCTTAGGTTTCTTCCTCTTCTGAGCTAAATGCCATCCTCAGTCACTTCTCATTATCTTGGCTTTTCTCTCACTTGGATCCCTTTTGCTCTGACCTTCCTAACTCTCTAAACTGACTGTTTTAAATACATACTTGTGATGCTGTCTATCTCTTAGTATCTACCAAACTTACTATCTGAAGTTGGTTGCCCAAAATCAGGGGAGATTGCCTTTCCTGGACTAGATCTAATTTTGGTTCTTTTAAAAATAGGTAACTGGGGGCGGTGCCTGTGGCTCAAAGGAGTAGGGTGCCAGCCCCATATGCCAGAGGTGGCGGGTTCAAACCCAGCCCCGGCCAAAAACTGCAGAAAATTAAAATATTAAAATAAATAAATAAATAAAAATAGGTAACTGTTAGGCAGAAGTTTTAGGATGCTGAGACCAAAATACCAATCAGTGAGAGTCATTTTATTGTCCTTTCTTTTCAGGCTAAACAATGTAACTTATTCAAATATTTTCCAAATATGGCTCTCTATTTCTGTCCCTGTTTGTCTTCACTACTTCCAATCCCCAGTTAGAGAAGGTTTTGTCCTCACTTGAAGATATTCTGGATGGTTTGTTTTTTAACCTATCCTGGAGCATAAATGATTAGCAATAATAACAATCAAACGTTATCTCTGTTATTTCTTCTGAGGCATGGCTCATCTCTTATTTTCCTGAAGTAATGTCATAAGACAAACTGGAACAATTTTAGGACAAAGATTTCTCACAAAACTTTCTTTTCCCTATAAATTAAGGGGAAATTTTTTTCATTAACATACAGAAAATACTAGGAGATTTCAGTTAACAAAGAATAATTTGACCAGGGTTTTCTCATAGACTGATTCTCCCAGAAATAACTCAGATTTTCTTTTAATAAACAATAAAAATATGGAAAATAACTTTTGTTTGTCTAAGAAAGTATTTTCATCTCTTGTTGTGTTTCTCTGTTAGTAAGGTGGCTTTTTGTTGTTGTTATAGAGTTGCAGGAAATTGCAATATATATTCAGAGAGATCTCATACACCCTTTATCCTTCCTCTGCCAGTGTTAGTATCTTCCTTAATTATAATACAGTATTAAAGCCATGAAATTGACATCAGTACACTAGAAAATTTACTGTTTGTAACTGTGCTAATTTGTGTTTGCATGTATAATAGTTCTGTGCAGTTTTATCACATGTAGCTTGTGTAACTACCAATGAAGGTGGAGAACTATTCTATTATAAGCCTCTTGTGCTGCCTCTTTATACTTGCCCCATTCTCTCCACTCCCTAAAACTGAAATAATTACACTGTTTCAAGTATGTCACATAACATGGAATGGAATCATGCATATACAGTATATAACCTTTTAAGATTTGCTTTTTCAGCATAATTCTCTTGAGGTACATTGACATTTTTGAGCATTATCAGTAGTTTGCTCTTTTTTATTGCTGGGTAATATGGTATAGATGTACTACATTTTAACCATTGAAGAATGTTTGGATTATTTCCAGGTTTTGGCGGTTACAATAACTGCCGTGAACATTTGAATACAGTTTTTACAAGAATATGTTTTCATTTCTCTAGGATAAATGGCCAAGAATACAATTGTTGGGTTGTAGTAGTATAGTTTTGTTTTAAAAGAAACTGCCAAACTCTTTCCCAGAATGGCTGTACCATTTTACGTTCCCACCAATAATGTGCAAATGTTTAAGTTTCTCCATGTGCTCACCAGCATTCGATGTTACCACTTTTTTTTTTTTTAATTTTAGCATTTAGTCATCACCTGTATGTTAGGTATATTACGAAATCTCATTTTGCTTTTAATTTGCATTTCCCTAGTGGCTGATAGGGTTGAACAACTTTTCATGTGCTTATTTGCTCTCTGTTCCTGTCTTTAGTTCGCTTTCTAATTGGATGCTTCATTTTTGTACCTTTGAGTTTTGAGTTCTTTATATATTCTAAACAAAGGGCACTTTGTCAAATAGGTAGTTTGCAAATATTTCTCTGTGTGTAACTTGTCTTTTTAACCTACTAACAGGGTCTTTCTCGGAGCAACAATCTTTTGAGACCATTCAGTATATCATTAGTTCCTTTTATGAGTCATACTTTTAGTCTCAAGTCAAAAGCATCTTTGCTCGTCCTAGGTCCCAAGGATTTTATTTTTTATTTTTCTCTGAAAGTTATGGGGTTTTGTGTGTTTTTAAGTCCTAGATCCATTTTGAGGTGATTTTTTTTTTTTTTTTAATAGTATGAGGTTTAGTTCAAGATTCATCTTTTTGGCAACAAACGTCTAGTTGACCTAGCAGCATTGCCAGAAAGACTGTCTTTCCTCCATTGAATTGCCTTTGTACCTTGGTCCAAAAAAAATGGATGTATTTGTGTGGGTCTACTTTTGGATTCTCTCTTCTGGTACTTCTGGTCTTTAATCTTTGTGCCTTTACCAGGACCACGTTGTCTTGATTACTATAGCTATGTAATAAGCCTTAATGTTAAGAAGAGTGAATCTTCTTACTTTATTCTTCTTTTTCCCCAAAAGTTGTTTTAGCTCTTCTAGTTTTTTTACCTTTTCATATAAATTTTTAAATAAGCTTGCCTATGTCTGTAAAACACCTTCTGCTAAGAATAACATTAAACCTGTTGATCTGTTTGGAGTAAATTGACATCTTTTCTGTGTTGAGACTTCTAGTCAATGAACATGGTAAATCTCTCCAATTTATTTGGGTCTGATTTCTTTCATTAGCATTTTATAGTTTTCAGCATATGGATCTTTCACATATTATAGATTTATACCTAAGCATTTTGTTTTCTTTAGAGCTATTATGAATGGTATGATTAAATTTTGATTTTTATATACAGTATTATAGAAGTGCCATTGATTATTTTGTGTGTATTGGTCTTGTAACCTAAGAACTCACTTGATAAACCCACTATTTTTATAGATTTCTTCCTATTTTGTACATAGCAATCATGTCCTTTGCAAAAAGGGATGGGTTTATTTCTTCATTTTCAATCTGTATATCTTTTATTTCTTTTTCTTGTTTATTTTGATATCTACAACTTACAATACTATATTGACTGAGAGTGGTAAGAGTGGACCTCCTTACCTTATTCCCAATCTTAGGGAGAAAGCATTATGTCTTTTACCATTAAATTCATATAATGTTAGCTATTTGTCGATGGTCTTTTTCAGGTTCCCCTCTATTCCTAGTCTGTTGAATGTTTTTGTCATGAGTATTAGATTTTGTCAGGTGTTTTTTCTGTGTCTTGATAAGATCATATACGTTTTCTTTCTTTCATCTGTTGCTATTGTAGAACATGGATTGATTTTCAAGTATTTAACCATCCTTACATGCCTGGAATTAATCCCACTTGATCAAGTATGTAGTTCTTTCTATACAATTGCTGGATTCAATTTGCTGATTTTTATTTTTGTTTGTTTGAGGATTTTTGTGTCTGATTTTGTGAGAGATATTGGTGATGCAATTTTCTTTTTTAAACTGTCTTTATATGATTTGAGTATTAATGAGTTGAGAATTATTCCCTGTTTTCTTGAAGGAAATGTGTAAAATTTGTGTTCATTCTTCTTTAAATGTTTGATTGGATTTTCTAGTGAACTCTTTGGGGCCTGAAGAGTTGTCAGAAACTTTCATCACTTTACTTTTTTAATGACTATAAGGTTATTTAAGTTATTGGTTGAATTTCAGTGGTTTATAGTTTTTGAGGAGTTGGTCCATTTCTTCTAAGTTAATTTGTAAGCATAATGAACAATATTTCAGTATTATTTGTTATATTTCTTTATTCTCCTTTTAATAGTTGCGGGATCTGAAGTTATATCCTCCCTTTTGGGTCTTCCTTTGATGATTTGTTCATTTTCTCTTTTAACAGTTATCAACTTTTTTTCTTTTCAGAAAACCAGCCTTAAAAAAAAAAAAAGAAGAAGAAGAACTACTATATATTACTATATATTTTGGGCAGCACCTGTAGCTTAAGGAATAGGGCCCTGGCCCCATATACCAGAGGTGGTGGGTTCAAACCCAGCCCAGCCAAGAACTGCAAAAAAAAATAAATAAATAAGAAAACCAGCTGTTTGTTCATTGAGTCTTATTCTGTTGTTTTCCTGTTTTTAATTTAACTGATTTCTGCTCTTATTGTTAATATTCCCTTCTTTCTGTTTGGTTGAGATTTATTTGCTCTTCTTTTTCTAAGTTCTTAAAGTAAAAACTTAGATTATTATTAATTTTAGACCTTTCCTTTTTCCAAGTTCTTGGAGTAAAAACTTAGATTATTATTAATTTTAGACCTTTCCTTTTTCCTAATGTAAGCATTTAGTGCTATAAATTTCCCACTAAGAACTGCTTTAGCTTCATCCCATAAAATTTGACATGTTATATTTTCATTTATCTATGTATTTCTTTGAGACTCTCTTATTGACTTAGGGTTTATTTAGAAATATGTTGTTTAATTTCTAAATGAAGATTTTCTTTCTGTTATTTCACTGTTATTGCATTATAGTCTGGGAATGTAATACATGGGATTTCAGTTATTTGAATTTGTTGGGGCTTTTGTTTTATTTTTGGTGTGGGGGAGTTTATTGTTGTTTGATCAGGGGGCGAAGGGGTTGACCCAGGATATGGTCTACTGCAGTAAATGTTTTCATGGACACTTAAAAAGTATTTGTGTTCTCTTTCTTAAATAGAACATTGATTTTTGTGTGTGTGTGTGTGTGTGTGTCTTGGCTGATTTTTCTCTAATATTTCTATCAATTGCTTAAAGTAGGATGTTGAAATCCCCAACTATGTATGTGGATTTGTCTGTTTCTCCTTTCAATTCTATCAGTTTTTTGTTTTGTGTATTTCAAAGCTCTGTTGTATAGTGCATAAACATTTTAGGATCACTCTTTTCTTAGTAGATTGATCATTTTATAATGTAACATCTGTCTTTGTCCCTGATGCTTTTGCTCTGAAGTCTATATCCAGATTAATGTAACAACTTTGGACTGATTATTTGTTTATTGTTTTGTTTTGTTTTTAAACAGAATGTTATTCAGTCACCCTACGGTAGAGTGCCAAGGAGTCATAGCTCACAGCAACCTCAAACTCTTGGGCTCAAGCCCTCCTCTTGTCTCAGCCTACTGAGTAGCTGGGCATACAGGTGCCTGCCATATAACCTGGCTGGTTTTTCATTCTTTATTTTTGGAGACAAAGTCTCACATTGTCACCCTTGGTAGAGTATCATGGTGTCATATCTCATTGCAACCTCAAACTCTTGGGCTCAAGCAATTCTCTTGCCTCAGCCTCCCAAGTAGCTAGGACTGCAGGCTCCCACCACAACACCCAGCTATTTCTAGAGATGAGGTCTCGCTCTTGCTCAGGCTGGTCTTGGCTAGTTTTTCTATTTTTAGTAGAGACAACATCTCACTTTGCTCAGACTGGGGAACTCCTGAGCTCAGGTGATCTCACCTCGGCCTCCCAGAGTGTAAGATTAGAGGTATGAGCCACTGTGCCTGGCCCACTCTTGATTTCTTGAATTAATATTTAAAAATAGTTCTATGATATATTTTTCCATTCTTTTACTTTCTATTTATGTCATTATGTTTGAAGTGAGTTTCTTGTAGACAGCATGTAGTTGGGTCTAGTGTGTGAATCTCTTGTCTTTTTACTGGTACAATTCACATTTAAAGTAATTATTAATATGTTAGAATTTAAGGGCCCAAATTATTTATGACTCATTAGATTCTTGTTACAATCTTAACCATTGACCAATAGCCACAAAACATAAGTCAAATGGATTTCTTGACATGTGAGCACATAACATTTTACCAGTATATAAGTGTCTTAACTATTGTTCCGATAATCTCTGTATTACTATAGAGCTCAGTCTAGCGAACTAAATCAGTTGCCATTAATTTCAGAGGCAGCAGTAGCAATATTAGATTGGCTATATATTATTACAGCTGTAGGTATAGATAGTTTCTGGTAATGATCCGGATCATTAAAGAAGCTGGAACGTTTATCCCAATTGAACAATAGCCTAAGACCTTGAATGACATTGACTAGATTATTTCACAGAACTCTCTTCTGAAAAAATAAAGATCTGCCAATTGGGGTATTTTTTTTTCCAGTTTATATATGTTTGACTATAAAGGAAATTGATTAGATTTTAGGTTTGGCAATTTTTTCGTTGTTATAATATGAGCCTTGCCAAGTCTCCTCCCAACTTCCATTTTACCTGAGTAACTAACAAAAAAAGAAAAAAAAAAGACTTGTTTTAAAAACTATTAGACATCAGTTGCATCCTATTGTGTTTCCCAGAGATTCCTTGTATCTCCCAATGTGTGCCAAAATCCTGATTTAACCTCAGTCTCATCATAGTCAACATTAGACTAAACTGACAGTTTTTCGGATATTTTAAACAGGCACCATTCATTTGAATGTAACCCCCTAAGGGAAGCTCTTTTTTTTTTTTTTTTTTTAACTAAGTACGGTTGTTTTATTTTGCTTTCAACTTTTAGGGATTTTTTTTATTAATATTAAATCATAGCTATGTACATTAATGCGATCATGGGGCACCATACGTTGGTTTTATAAACTGTTTGACACATTTTCATCACACTGGTTAATGTAGCTTTCCTGGCATTTTCTTAGTTATTGTGTTAAGACAATTATATTCTACATTTACTATGTTTCACATACACCCTTGTAAGATGCACCGCAGGTATAATCCCACCATTTACCCTCCCTCTGCCCATCCTCCCCCCTTCCTCCCCTCCCTCTTCCCCTTCCCCATATTCTTAGGTTATAACTGGGTTATAGTTTTCATGTGAAAGCCATAAATTAGTTTCATAGTAGGGCTGAATACATTGAATACTTTTTCTTCCATTCTTGAGATACTTTACTAAGAAGAATATGTTCCAGCTCCATCCATGTAAACATGAAAGAGGTAAAGTCTCCATCTTTCTTTAAGGCTGCATAA
>CAUYPK010117558.1:0-18767 GCA_963574355.1 Loris lydekkerianus
TGGGACCCTGATAACCCACTGAAGCTCAAACTGCAGAAATGCCAGGATCCCTGATGCCGCCATATAGGTACCACTTGCTTACTCTGCCTTGCTGATTATACCCCTCACCGCTAACCTTCATTGCCCCATTAAGATAATGCGGCTGGTCACTGATGCTAGCACAGGGACAGTGCTCAACCAGACCTCTGGAGTTCATCCTAAGGATATTTGGTTCCCGGAGCTCTTAGTCAACCTACATAATCTGGTAGGGATTAGACCCTGACTCTCAGGGTGGCAGTCATATTGGTCGGAAAATACTCTAACCAAGTACTTTTACGTCTGCCCTGGTCACCTTCCTAATAAGTGTGGAGGAGCAAGTTCATATTTTTGTAACTCATGGAACTGTGTTTCCACGGGGCAATTATGGTGAAACCCCCGAGACGAGGAGACTTGATCCAAGTAAAGAGGAAGGGTGTTTAGAGAGGGCACACCTGTGCAGGAGGCCCCAAACCTGACACAGTCAGTATCACCTTTACGGAGAAAGGAAAGCGAATGCTGGATGGGAACTCAGCAAATGGTGGGGCGTGAGACTGTACAATGTACATGGCGCAGACCCAGGTAATGTTTTCCAACTCAAAATCTTATACACCCCTGTTAATAATAAGCCTGCTGCAGTAGGCCCCAATATAGTGCTTAAGCCTCCTCCTGTAGTCACTCCTAAGGTCCGTGACTCCCCTGACTGCCCGGACCAAGTATTCAGTACCCAAAGTCTGACTCTAAACCCCACACCTGTGCTTACCACAGATCCCGATCCACTTTGGAAATTGGTCATTGCTACATACCAAGTCTTAAATACTTCCAGACCAGACCTTACTAAATCCTGTTGATTATGTATAAAAGCTAGACCCCCATACTATGAAGGAATTTCCCTAATAAGCAAACCTAAAATCAGCTCCCAGGCTAGCAACTGCCTTTGGCAACAGTCTAAGCCCCGAGTCACCCTACAGTCCATTATAGGACAAGGAACCTGTATAGGTCAGACACCACACCCCCACCCCCCAATACCAACATCTATGTAATCAAACTCTCACCTGGAATAGGACTGGATATATAATTACCACCAACAGTTCCTGGTGGGCTTGCTCAACAGAGCTCATCCTGTGTCTACATGAGGCAGTCCTTGATTTAAGCTGGGGCTTTTGTGTCTTAGTGCAGCTCATCCCCAAGCTAATCTATCACTCAGAAGAAGACTTATATCAGGCATACGAGTCAGCTGCAGGCACACTTACAAGAACCAAGAGAGAACCAGTCACAGCTATAACTCTAGCCATGCTCATGGGACTAAGTACAGCAGGAGCAGGCACAGGACTCTCCTCTTTAGTCCTACAAGACAAGAACTACGAAGCTCTGTGTGCTGCAATAGACTTAGACATAGAAAGAATAGAAAACTCCATTTCCCACCTTCAAGAGTCCCTAACTTCCCTCTCTAAAGTAGTACTCCAAAATAGGAGGGGACTAGACTTACTGTTCCTTCAGCAAGGTGGATTATATATAGCCCAAGGAGAAGAATGCTGTTTTTATACTGACCACTCAGGAGTAATCAAACAGTCCATGGAGTCAGTGAGAGAAGGTCTCCGCAAAAGAAAACTTGAGCAGGAACAGTCTCAGAGCTGGTATGAATCTTTGTTCAGCAAGTCACCCTGGCTCACAACTTTAATTTCAACCATAGCAGGCCCACTTATAATCCTATTACTACTATTAACTTTTGGCCCCTACATAATTAATAAATTACTGGCTTTCATCTGAGCTAGAATTAATACTGTTCAATTAATGATCTTACGAGCACAGTATACCCCCCTCAGCACTGAATGCACCAGCAATGGCATAGAGCTAGGGCTTGTAAAACGCACTGAAGA
The DNA here is from genome assembly GCA_963574355.1 of Loris lydekkerianus. Lineage (NCBI taxonomy): Eukaryota > Metazoa > Chordata > Mammalia > Primates > Lorisidae > Loris > Loris lydekkerianus. Next base: position 1,896 of record CAUYPK010117558.1, read on the forward strand.
CCCATGATTGGATCTTCTATGCACAAGAAAGGGGGGGAATGTAAGGACCAAGTTAACTCCAGTTTGTTAAAACTAACTTCATCTTATCCCTCAGTCTTCATTTAGCAGCTGCATACCAACGGCGTTAGGCAACCTGCTCCCACCCCAAGCCCCCCCCCCGTCCTTGCCCCATGATCTGCGCCCTTGCACAACGTCTGCTCCGACCAATAACAAACACTCTCCCAGACACCCAAGAACAAGTGCTCAGTCCCCTAGACCCCCCATCAACTCGCCCCAGCGGCTCACCTCATCCCCTCCCTTTTTTTCTTTCTGTACCCTTAAAAACCTCCCTCCTTTTCAGAGATCGGGGCTTCTCTGCTCTCCTGCTGTGCCAGGACCAGGAAGCCCAAGCTTGAGTTTGTAAATAAACAACCTCTTGCTTTTGCATGGGACTTGGTCTCTGGGTGATTTTGGGGGGGGGGGGGGATCCCGCGACTTGGGCACAACAACAGCTCATAGCAACCTCCAGCTCTAGGGCTTAGGTGATTCTGTTGCCTCAGCCTCCCGAGTAGCTGGGACTACAGGTGCCCACCACAATGCACAGCTATTTTTTTGTTGTTGCAGTTTGGTCGGGGCTGGGTTCGAACCTGCCACCCTTGGTATATGGTGCCAACGCCTTATTCACTAAGCACAGGCGCTGACCAGATATGTAAAATTATTAATAAAATCTTTAAAAAATATTATTTAGTATTATCAGAAGTGGAATAAGAGCTTTCAATAATCCTCTCCTCCATAAATACAATAACAATGGGAAGAACAGTCAAAATAAGGTTCTTGAGCATTCTGGGAATTAACCAAGGGTTTGCAACAACATGGAGAGAATTTACTCTTTCTTATTCAAGAAAAACAGCAGAATCTTGGTAAATATAGCAAATATTGTGGTATTTAACAAGCTCTAGACCTGTGGTCTCCAAACCCAGGGCCATGGACAGGTGGCACTAGGTCACAGGGCTCTGTCCCTCCTTAAGCTCCCCCCATTCCCATCCATGGTAGTCTTCAAAAGCAAGGGACAACAATCACAGTGAAGTCAACAGCCCACACGAGAGATCAGAACAGGGCTGGAGGTTTTTCAAAGCTGCATTTCCAGAGAATTGTCATTATTTGGTCTATCTGGAAGTTCTGTACAAAATACCACTCATAAGGCTTGATCTGTATTTACTGAGAGACTCCCCAGTACAAACATCCCCAGGCACATTTGTCAAAAATAATCAGCAGTGAGATTGTGTAATACCACACCTGTAGGAGACAGTAAAACATTTGGGTCAACCTTAAGAAACTAATCAAAGCCAGGGAAGTTGAAGTCCAGAAAAACTGACATTCCCAGGAATCTGAAAGCAAAATACATGCATAGGGGCCAGGCATGGTGCCTCAGGCCTGTAATCCTAGCATTCTGGGAGGCTGAGATAGGAGGATTCCTTGAGTTCAGGAGTTCAAGACCAGCCTGGGTAAGACTGAGACCAAGTCTCTACTAAAATAAAAATAGAAAAATTAGCCAGGTGTTGTGCTTGCTAGCTACTTGGGAGGCTAAAGGCAGGAAGATTGGTTGAACCCAGGAATTTGAGATTGCTGCAAACTAGGCTAACACCAGGGCATTTAATCCCCAGACAACAGTTTGAAACAATGTCTCAAACAAAACAAAAACACAAAACCCTCCATAGGCCTGTGTGCATATATGCAGACCTGTGTATTTGTTCAGGAAAGACCAAAAAATGTCCTAAGTGTTCACTCCTAACTACGACTACTCAAGCAGGAAGCAAAGGCCAAGGTAGAGTTATGAACTACCTGAATTACAAGGTGTGCCCACTGTGAACGCAGGGCCATGCGGCTGAAAACTCTGAGACTTATTAGCTCCAAGGTTTTAAGGAAATGTCTGTCCAATCTTTAGTTGATCACGAAGTAGAGATTTCAGTAGCCACACCCAATAAAGATTTGATAGACTTAGTTCAAGAAAAGCAGTAAACAAAAATAAAATAAAATAAAGCTTGCACATCCAAAAAAAAAAAAAAAAAAAAAAAAAGCAGTAAACAAAAAGCAGCAGTAACAACAGACCCTAAGGAAAAAAGGAAGAGTCTGATTTCCAGACTGCCACATTATCTTAAATGTCCAGTTTTCAACCAAAAAGTAATAAGACACGCAAAGAAACAAAATACAGGAAGGAAAAAAGGTAATAGAAGCTGTTGCTGAGGAAAGCCTGGATAACAGGCAGACTTTAACAAGCTTCTAAATATGTCTGCAGAACTAGAGGAAGCCATGTGTGAAGAACTGAATAAAGTGATAGAAATTACTATCTAAGCCTTAATAAAGTGATAGAAATTACTTTTATTTTTCTTTTTTTGAGACAGTAGAGTGCCGTAGTGACACAGCTCACAGAAACCTCAAACTCTTGGGCTCAAGAGATTCTCTTGCCTCAGCCTCCCTTGTAGCTGGGACTACAGGTGCCCACGACAACATCCAGCTATTTTTAGAGACAAGGTCTCACTCTGGCTCAGGCTGGTCTTGAACCTGTGAGTTCAGGCAATTCACCTACCACGGCCTCCCAGAGTGCTGGCATTACAGGTGTAAGCTACTGTGTCCAGCCTTCAGTGGCAGATTTGAGCAGGCAGAAGAAAAAAATCAATGACTTGAAGATAGGTCAATTGAGACAATCCAGTCTGAGGAATAATGATGAAAATAATAGTTTCAAGAGAACTCTTGATGGTGACAGTAGGGCACCATCAAGTATACCAATATATACATCACGGATGTTCTAGAAAAGAGAGAAAAGGACATACAGAGTAGCAGAAGAAGCCACAAGTTTCTCAAATTTCATGAAAAATATAATGCAATAAATGTAAGATGCTCAAAAAATCCGGACTTCTCCACTTCAACACATCACAATCAAACTGTTGAAAGACAAAGACAAAGAGAATCATGAAAGCAGTAAGGAAAAACTCATCATATATAAGGCATTCTAAAACATATTTACAGCAATCAGGCAAGAGAAGGCAATCAAGGGTATCCAAATAGGGTCAGAGGAGACCAAACGCTCACTCTTTGCTGATGATATAACCCTATACCTAGAAAATCCCAGGGACTCAACTTCAAAACTCTTAGAAGTGATCAAGGAATACAGCATCGTCTCAGGATACAAAATTAATACTTACAAATCAGTAGCTTTTATATACGCCAACAACAGTCAAGCTGAAAATATAGTCAAGGACTCTATTCCTTTTACAGTAGTGCCAAAGAAGATGAAACATCTGGCAATTTACTTAACAAAAGATGTGAAAAATCTCTATAAAGAGAACTATGAAACTCTGAGAAAAGAAATAGCTGCAGATGTTAACAAATGAAAAAACATACCATGCTCATGGGTGGGAAGAATCGACATTGTTAAAATGTCCATACTATCCAAAGCAATCTACAGATTTAATGCAATCCCTATTAAAGTACCACTGTCATACTTTAAAGAACTGAAAAAAATAGTATTTCATTTTATATGGAATCAGAAAAAAACTTGAATAGCAAATACATTACTCAGAAATAAGAACCAAATCAGGAGGTATCACGTTACCAGACTTCAGGCTATATTATAAATCTATAGTGCTCAAAACAGAATGGTACTGGCACAGAAATAGAGAGGTAGATTTATGGAACAGAACAGAGAACCAAGAGATGAACCAAGCTGCTTGTCGTCATTTGATCTTCAACAAGCCTATCAAAAATATCCAGTGGGGGGAGGGGGGCAGTGCCTATGGCTCAGCTGGTAGGATGCCGGCCCCATATACCAAGGGTGGTGGGTTCAAACCCAGCCATGGCCAAACTGCAACAAGAAAACAGCTGTGCATTGTGGTGGGCACCTGTAGTCCCAGCTACTCAGGAGGCTGAGGCAAAGGAATCGCCTAAGCCCAGGAGTTGGAGGTTGCTGTGAGCTGTGACACCACATCAAGGGCAATAAAGTGAGACTCCGTCTTAAAAAACAAAACAAACAAACAAACAAAAAAGCACTTTAAAAATATATATATATTCAGTGGGGGAAAGACTCCCTATTTAACAAATGGTGCTGGGTAAACTGTCTGGCGACCTGTAGAAGACTGAAACTGGACCCCCACCTTTCACCATTAACAAAAATTGATTCTCACTGGATAAAGATTTAAACTTAAGGCATGAAACTATAAAAATACTAGAAGAGAATGTAGGAAAAACACTTGAAGAAATTGGCCTGGGAGAATATTTCATGAGGAGGACCCTCTGTGCAATTTAAGCAACACCAAAAATACATTACTGGCATCTGATCAAACTAAAAAGCTTTTGCACAGCCAAGAACACAGTAAGTAAAGCAAACAAACAACCTTCAGAATAGGAGAAGAGTTTTGCAAGTTATGCTTCCAACAAAGATCTGATAACTAGAATCCATAGAGAATTCAAATAATAAGAAAAGAACAAATAACCCCCTTTCTTTGTGAGCAAGAGACTGGAATACAAAATTCTCTGATGAAGACAGGCGCATGGCCTACAAACACATGAAAAAATGTCCATCATCTTTAATCATTAGAGAAATGCAAATCAAAAGCACTTTTGAGATATCATCTAACTCTAGTAAGATTAGCCCACATCAAAAAATCCAAAAACTACAGATGTTGGCGTGGATGCGGTGAGAAGGAACACTTCTATACTGCAGGTGGGAATACAACCTTTGTTTGGAGAACGAAGTTTGGAGAACGCTCAAGGAACTAAAGTACACCTACTGTTTGATCCTGCAAATCCTCTACTAGGTATATGCCCAGATGATCAAAAATTATTTTACGACAAAGACATTTGCACCAGAATGTTTACTGCAGCCCAATTCATAATAGCCAGGACTTGGAAACAGCCCAAGTACCCATCAACACATGAATGGATTAACAAATTATGGTATTCCATGTACACCATGGAATACTATGAAGCCATAAAAAGGATGGAGATGGAACATATTCTTACTTAGTAAAGAATCTCAAGAATGAAAAAAAAAGTATCCAGTGTACTCAATACTACTATGAAATCAATATATAATCAACTATACATTCATATTAATGGCAAAACATAACTATAGTCCAGAAAGTAGAAGGAAAGAGGTAAGAGGGGGAGAAAAGGGAGGAAATGGGAGGAGGAAGGGTATTTAGGGGGGGACCTTACCTAATGTGCATGATGCAATGGTACATTTCAAAACTATTAAGAAATGAGTATAATTGTGATGGATGTGTTACTTACTTCAGTGTAAGCATTTCACACTGTATATCAAAGCAGTATACTGAACCCCATAAATGCATCAATGTACAAAGTTATGATTTAATAAAAAATAATTTAAAAAAACATATTTATAGCTGATTTCTTATCAGAATCCATGGAGGCCAGAAAGTAGTGGGACAACATATTCAGTGTGATGAAAGGAAAAGGATGGACCAGGCACAGTGGCTGCTGCATATAATCCTAGCATTCTGGGAGGCCAGGGAGGGTAGATTGCTTGAGCTCAGGAGTTTGAGACCTGCCTGAGCAAGAACTAGACCCCATCTCTACTAAAAAGAAAAAAACTAGCTGGACATTGTGGCAGGCACCTGTAGTCCCAGCTAGTAGAGAGGCTGAGGCAAGAGGATCACTTGAGTCCAAGAGTTTGAGGTTGCTGTGAGCTATGACATCACAGCACTTTACATAGGGTGACAGAGTAAGACTGTCTCAAAAGAAAGAAAGAAAAGGATGTTAACCAAAAATGCTATAAATATCAAAAAGTATCCTTTGAAAACTAAGAAGCAATTAATAAAACATTTCTAGGGTAAGTAAAGCTGAGGGTATTCGTTGCTAGCAGGAAAACCTTACAAAAAGTACTAAAATGAATCTTTCAAGTTGAAATAAAAGGATATGAGACTCAAATATACCATGTACCTGAAGAAATAAAGAACTCTGATAAAGGTAACTAAGTAGGGAAACATAATAGATAGCACATATGTATTTTTCTTTACAAAATTTTCCCACCTATTTAAAAGGCAACTGCATAAAGCAATAATTACAAATTTGTTTATAGGCACATATGTGTAAAAGATTTCTGTATGACAGTAACAGTACAAAATAAAGGGGAGGGAATGGAACTATATAAAAGCTTTTATATGCTATTAAAATTAAACCAATCTAGTCCCAGCTACTTGGGAGGCTGAGGCAAGAGAATCGCTTAGGGCCAAGAGTTTGAGGTGCTGTGAGTTGTGACACCACAGCACTCTACCCAGGGCTACAGCTTGAGACTCTGTCTAAAAAAAAAAGAAAGAAAAGAAATTAAACGAACCAGTAAGTTGGTTTCTATCAGAAGTACACTGTTACAAATTAAAATGTTAATTATAATGGCTGGGCAATCACTAATAATTAATAAAAAAACAACAGTAAAACAAATAACAAGGGAATGAAAATGGTATCCTAGAAACTATCTACTTAATACAAATGAAGGCACATATGGAGGAATACAGAGAGGAAAATAAATAGAACATATAGCAAAAAATAGCAAATGACAATTATAAATCATACCTTATTCCTAATTACATGAAATGATTGGCAGAGTGAGCAAAAAGCCACGATCCAACTCTGCTGACCATAGGATGTAATTTTAGCTGCAAAAACAGGTAAGATGAAAGCAAAAAGATGAGGGCTGGGTATGGCGGCTCAGGTCTGTAATCCTAACACTCTGCGAGGCCAAAGCGGGTGGATTGCTTGTGCTCAGGAGTTCAAGACTAGCCTGGGCAATAGCAAGACCCCGTCTCTACTAAAAATAGAAAAACTGAGGCAAGACAATCACTTGAGCCCAAGAGCTATGACGCCATGGCACTCTACTCAGAGTACCAGAGTGAGACTCTGTAAACAAAAAAAGAAAACGAAAGGATGGAAAAAAATATATACCATGCAAGCAATAATTAAAAGAGAACTGGAGTGGCAACATATATAACAGGCAAAATGGACGTAAAGACAAAAATTGTAATGAAAGGGTCAATTCATTAGAAAGATAAAACAATAATAAGCACATGTATATCTAACAATAGAACCCCAAATATATGAAGCAAACACTGACAGAACTGAAGAGAAATACAGTTCTATAATAAAACTTGGAAACTTCAATATCTCACTTTCAGTCATGAATATTTCTGGACAGAGTATCAGTAAGAAAACAGAGGAAAAACACTATAAACCATCTAGACCTAGTAGACAAATGGAACACTCCACCCCAAAACAGCAGAATATTCTTCTTAAGTACACATTGAAGTTCTCCAAGAAAGATTATAGTATGTAAGACTGAAATCATAAAAAGTACCTTCTATCACCACATTGAAGCAGTCAGAAATCAACATTAGGACGGAAACTTGAAAATTTATGAACACATAGAAATTAATACAACCATAAAAAATGGGTCAAAAAAGTCACAAGGAAAAAAGAAAATGCACTGAGGTGAACGGAAATAAGCACAACATAAAAACTCCTGGGATGTAGTGAAAGCAGTGCTCAAAAGGAATTTTAAAACTGTAGAAACCTACAGTAAAAAAAGGTGATCTCAATCAATGACTTAACTTTACATATTAAGGAACCCCAAAATGCAGTAAACTAAATCCAAAAACTAAAAGATAAAAGATTAGAGCAGACATAAATAAAACAGAATATACAAAAACAAAGATGAAAAAAATTGAAGGATCTTTAGTTAGGTTGAGGAAAAAAGGCACAACTAAAATCAGAAATAAAAGTGTAGCTACTACTACCAATCTTACAGAAATAAAAAAGATTATAAAGAAATAGTATCAATAGTTGTATGCAAATAGATGACTAGATGAAATGGGCAAACTCTTAGAAACACAAATTATCAAAACTGACTCAAGAAGAAACAGAAACTCCAAACAGATCTATAATAAGAAATTTAATTAGAAATCAAATACTTCTCAACAAAGAAAAGCCCAAGACCAGATGTCTTCACTGGTGAATTCTACCAAACATTTTAAAGAATTAACACCAATTATTCTCAAACTCTTCCCCAAAACAGAAGTGTAGACAATACTTCCTAACTCATTGTATGAGGCCAACATTGCCCTATAATGAGAAGGAGAATACAAGAAAACTATAGACTAACATACCTTAAGGTAGGTAAAAAAAAATCCTCAATAAAACACCAGCAAACTGAATTCAACAGCACATTAAAAAGATTATACATCACAACAAATGATATTTTTCCCAAGAATATAAAAACAAAAGAAAAATCAATGTACTGTGGCACATTAATACAATGAAGGGGGAGAACCCATACAATCATCTCAATTAATGGAGAAAACTGGCAAAAACCAACACTCTATCTATCATGATAAAAGATTTATAAAACTAAGGACAGAAGAAAATGTCAACATAATAAAGAATCCTCATGAAAAACTCAAATTTAACATCATACTCAATGAAAAAACATTGGAAGTTCCCCCCACCTTTCAGGAAGAAGACGAGGTAAGAGCTAAGGAATTCTTGCTGAAGTTTAAATAGAGGGGGAGAGAGAGAGATCCTATAGCAATAATCAATAATTGAAAAGTATATTCTAAGTATCTGTATGCTTAATTGCACAATTAAAAAGTTATTATTCTTTGGAAATTCAAAAAACTTTTTGGTTAGACATATTGGACCTACCATGATATTTAAACCTCATTTAAATATTAATATTGAAGAAATGCACTACATACAGTTATACAATGAAAACACAGTAGCCTCACTTTAAAAACAGAAGTTCTATAAGATGTTCAAATCCTAGAACATAGTTGTAACTATAAAGAGATTTTATACCAAATGCCACATCTAAAACTAGTTATATATAATTACTATACATTTATACAGACATATCCTAAGTAGGCAAGGGTTGATAAAGCATCCGGAGGTTAAGGAAGACAGCAAAGTATGTTAACATTTCACTTGCTCGAATTTAAAAAAAAAAAAGGAAAGAGGGAGAAACTAAAATAGGAAACAAATAGAAACAATGAATCTACCTATATTTCAAATAAATAACCTAACTACTCTAAAGGGGTGTGAATTTAACCCAAATTTTGAACACAGTAATTTTGTCAGTAATTTTACCATCAGGCTAAAGAAAAAAAAAAAAAACTATAAACAAATATTTAACTCTAACCGGTAGTTTTGTTTCTCACAATGATATAAATTAGCAACTCTGAAACTGTGTGCATTCTCAGATTGAACACACAAGCAAATACATTGCGGAAATTAGAAGCCAGATTTCTGTTAGAAAAGAGACATAAATACAGATACAGGAAAGCTCAAAACAATCCTATAATGTCATGCTGGAATCAGAGTTATGAGTATAAAATCATTGTTTCATTGTTTTTAATATATAAAAGATGCAGATGTGTGTTATTTCTAAGTATGTCTGTCCTAACTCTTAAAAATGAGAAAACTAGGAGGCAATGACACCCTCATAGGACTATGCATACTACCTAGAGTCTAGATCTTACCTTCTGAATATCACCCTCCACTAAATGAACAAGGGATCCCAGGATAAGGCCAAGTAAAATATTAGGTGAGCCTAGAACATCTTGTATGGCAGAAACCAAAGAAGTACTCAAGGAATGCTGAAGGCATATCATAAAAACACAGGGGCTAGTTTGGAGGGGATCCCACTAGCCAATCTAGTCAATTTGAGCATCAAAATAAATAATAATAGATTATATCCCACAGAATAAAGAAAATCTTTACTATAGCACTGGTTCTTGGGGGGAAATAATAAAATCTAAATATTCAGTTCATACCAACATCAATAAGTAAATGAATGGGGGCGATGAGAAAGATTTGTTTGCATTTAAAAATGCCAATTAATAGTTATAAAGGAAATGATGAAATTAGAAAATCACCATTTGGCAATTATCATAAATAGCTGTTTCATGTAAGAATTATCAATTGGCTCAGTGTTACGGTGCCAGCTGCATACACGGAAGGTGGCCGGTTAGAACCTGGCCTGGGTCCACTAAAAACAGTGACAATTCCAACAAAAAATAACCAGGCATTGTGGCAGGTGCCTGTAGTCCCAGCTACTTAGGAGGCTGTGGCAAGAGAATCACTTAAGACCAAAAGTTTGAAGCTGCTGTGGGCTGTGACGCCAGGGTGGTCAGACTGCGTCTCAAAAAAAAAGAATTATCAATGGATGCTAAAGCTAGTATTTTATAAGAAACAGGGTTTTATATAGACTTAAATCTTCTCATAAGGTACTTACCATTTACAAGAAGAAAGCTGGCAGACACCCTGAGAGATGAAAATTAGTATCACTTACAGTAACAGGAAAAAACACATTCTATGACTCCTGACATTGCTGCATGAAGGACACCATCACACTTCTGTAATATTCCTATGTAATCCATAAGGAACCTACACATTCAAACTAATGAACACTGCCAAATAACTGATCTGAACTTCTCCAAATTCAAAGGTTATGAAAAGACAAAAAGTCTCAGGAACTGTTTCAAATCAAAGCAGACTAAAGTGATAGAACTGAACATAATGTCTGATCCTGGATAACTTTCTCTGAATATTAAAGGAGATAATGGGGAAACCTGAATAAAGTCTGTGAAGTAGACATAGCATTATGTCAATATCTAATTCCTAATTTTAATACTTGTATCATGCTTATGAAAAGACTGTTCTTTTAGCTCAGTCCCTGTGGCTCAAGCAGCTAAGGCACCAGCCACATACACCTGAGCTGGCGGGTTCAAATCCAGCCTGGGTCCACCAAACAACAATGACGGCTGCAACCAAAAAATAGCCAGGCGTTGTGGCAGGCGCCTGCAGTCCCAGCTACTTGGGAGGCTGAGGCAAGAGAATTGCTTAAGCCCAGGAGTTGGGAGGTTGCTGTGAGCTTGGGATGCCACAGCACTCTACCCAGGGCGACAGCTTGAGGCTCTGTCTCAAAAAAAAAAAAAAAGACTATTCTTTTAGGCTGGGCACAGTGGTTCATGCTTATAATCCTAGCATTCTGGGAGGCCAACGTAGGTGTATTGCTTGAGCTCAGGAGTTTGAGATCAGCCTGAGCAAGAGAGACCCCATCCCTAAATATATCTGGGTGTTGTGGCAGGTGTCTGTAGTTACAGATACAAGGGAGGAGGCAGGAGGATCACTTGAGCCCAAGATTTGAGGTTGCCATGAGCTATGATGCCACAGCACTCTACTGAGGGTGACAAAGTGAGACTCTGTCTCAAAAAATAAATAGGGCAGCACCTGTGGCTCAATGGGTAGGGCACCGACCTCATATACCGAGTGCAGCAGGTTGGAACCTGGCCCCAGCCAAACTGCAACCAAAAATATCCAGGTGTCGTGGCAGGCGCCTGTAGTCCCAGCTACTTGGGAGGCTGAGGCAATAGAATCGCCTAAGCCCAGGAGTTGGAGGTTGCTGTGAGCTGTGACGCCATAGCACTCTACCAAGGACAATAAAGGGAGACTCTGTCTCTAAAATAAATAAATATGAATTTTTTTTCCTTAGGAAAAAGCTATTAAGGTATTTAGGAATAAAAGCGGTTTCTATCAGGAATTTAATCAAATGGTTCCAAATACAGGAAAACCAAAGGTCTCCAATAGTTCAATCCAAACAAGTCCATTCAAAGACTTCATAATCAAACTGTCAAAAATCAGAGACAGAGAAGTTTCTGAAAAAAGTAAGAGAAGCAAATAACATCTAAGGGAGTTTCTAATATGGCTAGCTGCAGCCCTCTTAGGCAGAAACCTCAGGCCAGGAGAGAGTGGGATAATACACTGAAAGTGCTAACAAAAGAGGAAAAAACCCTGCCTATCAACAATACCATACCCAGCAAAGCTGTTTTTCAGAATTGAAGGAGAGATAAAGGCTTTCCCAGACAAATAAACAGAGAAAGTTCATCAGCACCAGACCTGTCTTATAATACTAAAAAGTTTTTCAACCTGAATGATTAAGATGCTAATGAGTAACACAAGAACATTTGAAAGTATAAAAGTCACTGGAGTGTACTTTAAGTACACTCAAATTAAGAATATACAGCTCCCAGGCCAGGCACGGAGGCTCACACCTATAATCCCATCACTTGGGAGGCTGAGGCCGGTGAATTGCCTGAGCTCACAGGTTCAAGACCAGCCAGAGCCAGAATGAGACCTTGTCTCTAAAAATAGCCAGCATTGTGACAGGTTTCTGTAGTCCCACTTACTTGGGAGGCTGAGGCAAGAGAATCACTTAAGCCCAGTAGTTTGAGGTTGCTGTGACCTACGATGCTACAGCATTGTACCAAGGGTGACAAAGTGAGGCTCTGTCTCAAAGAATATAGATAGTTCCCAATGTGGAAGGTACAACTGACTTTGGAAACACACATGAGGAGGGAAACTGGGTAGGGGTGAGGATGGGAAGGAAGAAAAGGGAGATGATCATAACATCTGTTTTCAAAAAATCATTACAAGGACACAATGAGGTAATATTTCTGAAACAATTAGTACGGTGCCTGTCATTATATTTCTCAAGGATCATACAGTCAAATGGTACAGCAGGGATTCAATCCCAGACTGATTCCATATTCATTTCTAAAGTTCATATTCTTTAGAAATTACTTGAATAAATATCTTACAAGGGTACATGTGAAATTTACTAAATGTAGAATATAAATGTCTTAACACAATAACTAAGAAAATGCTGTGAAGGCTGTGTTAACCAGTTTGATGGAAATATTTCAAACTGTATATAAAACCAGCACATTGTACCCCATGATTGCATTAATGTATACAGCTATGATTTAATAAAAAAAAAGACAGAGAGAAAGAAAGAGAGAGAGAGAGAGAGAGAGAGAGAGAGAGAGAGAGAGAGAAAGAAAGAAAGAAAGAAAGAAAGAAAGAAAGAAAGAAAGAAAAAAAGAAAGAAAGAAAGAAAGAAAAAAATTCAGCATGGACCTGAACTTTTACTTACTCTCCCTAAGTGAAACTGCATCATCAACGCCACTGTGAGGGTCTCAGGGCTCCACTAGGTTTCAAAGATGTGAACCTATGTTTAGGATGGCATGGTCAGTTGGTATTGATCTTTTTCTTATTAATTGGTATCCTGGCAATTGAAGTTAGAACCAGGGTACAAGAAGATGCTGGCACTGAAGACATAATGCCTATGGGCCAAAGCCTTTCACTCTGCCTCCATACATAACGGGGAGCAGGACTGCACTTTCTATCTCCACTAGGAAAAGGAGATTGATACTCATCTTTAGTGACCAATAAACTATTTCCCAGGCAGCATATAGCAATTACAGAAAACTTATTAATGGCTATCCTGAATCCAGTGAGACTATCATAATGTGTGTCTGTATGTATGTGTATATATATACATACATGGTATGTATATATGTATATAGTGTATATATTTTATATATATATGTTTAGGTATGCATGTATATTTATGGAATCAAAGCTTTAATTTTTCTCTTTTGTTACCTAGGAGGCAAAGTAATCTTGTAAGTGCTTCAGTCGGAACTTCTGACAAGGTATTGATTTAGTTTAGCAAAGTCATAATAAGCATTTAGATTGTGTCAAGAGTAAATGCAAAGACATTATTAATCAATATTTTCCTATTCATTAAAATTTTATAATATTTCCCTGAGACTGCACTACAAAAATAACCTGATATGTTTTATACTTCCTACTTATAACTAAATCAGAACTATGTCTTAGTGGAAACTGAATTTTATTCTACATCTTAATTTTCTTTATTTTCCCTCAACATTTTGACTGCAAACTTACCTTTCCTCCCTCTCTGACCAAGTGTGAAACTTCCCACACATAAGACTTTTAGTGCTAGCTCAGTGCCCGTAGCATAGTGGTTACGGTGTTGGCCACATACACCAAAGCTGGTGAGTTCGAACCCAGCCAGGGCCAACTAAACAACAATGGCAACTGGAACAAAACAAACAAACAAAAAATAGTTGGGCGTTGTGGTGGGCGCCTGTAGTCCCAGCTACTTGGGAGACTGAGGCAAGAGTTTAAGCCCAAGAATTTGAGGTTGCTGTGAGCTGTGACACCACAGCATTCTACCAAGGGTGACATATTGAGACCCTGTCTCAAAAAAACAAAAAAAATCCTTAGGGATCACCTACTACAGAATAAAGTTATTTTTCAGTAATTTGCTCACTTAATGCAGATTACATTGTAAGTTGTAGTTAGTACATTTAGTGTTGGTATGTTAAAAATAATAATACACACAAGAACCTGTTTTCTATGACCTATCCAATGCAGAAGATAGTCTCCTTTCAATACTATTATATTTCATTTTATTCAATAAACAGATAAGCAATTCTTCCTATTCTCACTACAGATTACAGTGTTTTATTAATCAAAGCTCATTTCAGAAGCATTAGGATCATTTTACTGTTTCTCAAGTTCCCTTTCACCATGTCCTATTTGGTTTATGCAGTGGCACACCTGAACTTTTAACTTCAAAATTATGAGAATTTATTTATTCATTTATTGTTGAGACAGAGCCTCAAGCTGTCACCCTGGGTAGAGTGCTGTGGCATCTCCAACTCCCAGCCTCAACTGATTCTTCTGTCTCCGCCTCCCAAGTAGCTGGGACTATATACAGGTGCCCGCCACAATGCCCGGCCATTTTTTGGTTGCAACCGTCATTGTTGTTTGGCAGGCCCGGGCTGGATTCGAACCCGCCAGCTCAGGTGTTATGTGAGGGCGCCTCAGCTGCTTAAGCCACAGGCACCGAGCCAAAATTATGAGAATTTAAAAACAGAAACTTGAGGAAAAGAGATGTTTCTGTAATGTGATGCAACCATGGCAAACCCAGAGCAGCAAAAGCCAGATTCACAGCAGATATTGTTCAACAAGCCCTTCGTGTTAATTTTTGGCAACACTTTGATAATGATCTTTGATAATGATCAAAGATCCAGAAGTTTCTTAATCATCACCAAGTTTAAATTATTGCCAGATAACCATCCAGGGCAGAAATTGATTGGTGACTATCAAGAAAGTCACAAACTATGATAATGAAACTCTATTATGAGACCACTGTGTAGGGTCTCTCCTCCTTCACTTCAGAGTAAGACACTTTTAGGAAGCAAGAATTTCTCTCTTCCTGTCATCAGCTATAAAACCAAGACGGAGTTCCAAATGACCATATGCCGGTAAGTATAGAGAGCACTTTTATGTAATCGCCTGCAATTTAGCCCTTGGGACAATCACTGCTTTATAATCTGAGATAGATTTTCCAATACTCCATTAAGAGTGATTTGAGAGCACGGGCATAGAAAAACTTTATTAAGCTTTCTTCAGATTAGACAAAGCCTTCCTTTTTTGTACCTTAAGGAGCTCAAGGAAACTTGTTTCCCTACACAGTTCAACTGTTCAGTTCAAGTCAAGCTTGAATGAACTAAGTTTTAAGCTGCAAACATTCAGTCTGGGATAGGAGGCAGAGGTAATGATGAGAAAGAATATAAGCCAGGAAAAGAGCACAAATGAGGATAAGCAGGATTATTCCTTTTTCTATTTGATTTGGTTAGGTAATTAAAATCTTTGTTCAAAATTACTAACTTGTGAAATACAATATAACTTGTTAATTAAGATCAAAGACAACTACCCACCTAAATTTTTACTGGCATTATCTCCATTTTGGAGTATGAGCACAAGAGTCCTCATGACCCATAGTCCATTAACTTCAGCTCAAGTCCGTTTACTATCATGAGGAAAAACACAGTTGTGCTGCAAGGAAAGAAAAAGCCAACCAAAAGCCCTTAACATCTGTGAATACTGAATTAAACAACAGCTTAAAGCATGGGTTACTCTATTTCTTTTGCATCAAAACATCTCTGTGCCTGTTTCCTTCCCTGTAAAATGGCAATATTAACGTGTCTTCTCTATAGCCAGAGGCTTCTCGTAACAATCAAGAAAATGTTACATGAAGATTCTTTATAACCAAAATCTTCAAGAAAATTTATCACTAATAATCATGATTCTTAACATATTTGTTAATTATATTTGTGAGCCTTAAGCAATTGAAAAGCTATTATTTTAATGATTTCAATAAGATACACTCACATTCAAAAAATATTTTATTATCTACCCACTACTTACGAATCACTGCGTAGGGATATTTACGTAAAGTTCAAGTTATGTTATAAAGTTTAAACTACATTATATACTTCAAAGTTGTATTTACATACTTGAATAATAAATTCTTTCCAAGACACATGTTCTTTACAACTTTTATTTGAAGACATATACTTTTAAGTAAAAATATGAAAAATGGGTAATTCTGACCCTTGAAGTGAAATTAATCTTTACTAAAGTATTTCAAAGATCAGTTCCAGCCAATAACTTGTCCCTCTTCCAGCATCCTCCAAAATGTCTCTTAAACAAAACTAATTTCAGAGAATTCTTTTATTTTTGAGACAGAGTCTCACTATGTCACCCTTGGTAGAGTATGGTCGTGTCACAGCTCACAGCAACCTCAAACTCTTGGGCTTAAGCAATTCTCTTGCCTCAGCCTCCCAAGTAGCTGAGACTACAGGTGCCCACTGCATCACCCGGTTGTTTTTGTTGTTGCTATTGGTTAGCAGGCCTGGGCCAGGTTCAAACTCACCAGACCCAGTATATGCAGCTGGTGTCTTAACTACTGAAATGCAGGCGCTAAGCCATAACTTTAGAGTATTCTTAAAGAATGTCTTTATTATTTTAAAATGCTCATCATCTTTAATCATCAGAGAAATGCAAATCAAAACTACTTTGAGATATCATCTAACTCCAGTAATATTAGCCCATATCACAAAATCCCAAGACCAGAGATGTTGGCGTGGATGTGGAGAAAAGGGAACACTT
>CAUYPK010117560.1:0-22093 GCA_963574355.1 Loris lydekkerianus
AGTCTCACCATCTCAAGAGGTCCAAACCCCGCAGCCCGCGCGCCACCCCCCACCCCCCCACCCCCCCCCCCACACCCCCCCCCCGACCCCCCCCCCCCCCCCCCCCCCCCCCCCCACCCCCCCCCTCCCCCCCCCCCCCCCCCCCCACGCGCGCTCTCTCTCTCTCTTTTTTTTTTTTTTGCTTGAACCTGCCACCCCTGGTGTTTGGGGCCGGTGCCCTACTCCTTGAGCCACAGACACTGCCCCTCTCAATGTCTCTTTACTTCCCTGAATCATTAATGACTTTTTCTACTTCTTGCCCCTGTATTCTGTTAGTCATGGGTGCTTAGTTTATCTTTGCTTTATGCTCCCTTTTAATCTATGAAAGTAAACATTTTTCTCTTAAGAAGATAGTGATAGGGATTAATCTAGTAAAGCTCAATAAATAATGAAATATGTATATTGTTATCAGTTGTTTTGGTCAACTAGAGAGCATCCTTAAAGCTCCAGAAAAACATGGCAAATATTTCTAGAAAATCAAGCTCTTGAAAAATGGAGAGTAGCAAACATTGTCTTGTGCTTATCGTGTTCAGAGCAGTATGAATTTCTTTGGTGTGAAATACTTCTTTAGGAGTTAGTGACATTTGGGGAGTCTGGCTGCATTGAGATTTTCCAGGCTGTCAATCTGCTCAGGAGATCCCACTGAGTGTGTTGTTCCAAGACCTGCTGTGCTATTTTTTCTTTTCCCTTTCCCTGGGTCTGGCTTCCAGGGTCAGCACACTGGAAGCATTGTTATAACTAGAATTGGCCGTTGTGTTTAAATTTCCAAGGAGCCAGCATTCTTTGATTTCTCTGCAGTCCAAACGACATGTTACTTGTACCTGACCAAAATGACATTTTGTTTAAAGAGTGGTAAGGTTCCAGCCAAGCTCTACAAAGATAATGGAAAAGTAATTGGTGAAATTACTGACCTTGGAGATAACTATTCTGGTTCATTGCAATAAAAGTTCCAATTTGATTTGTTTAGGCTTTAGCCACTTTGAATGCAAGGTGCAGCAGCCTGGGGCTGTCTGCTTCCTAAGACCTCCATGAGTGTGGTTGCCATGAAGTCAGCCTCTAGTGCTCTGGGATTGGTCCAGCCTTGCAGACTGAGACACCTGATTTGGTTAGCATATGGAGACAATATGTCCTGCAGTGTGCAAAATCACACCACCCAGTGCGTAATGTTGGTACTTAAGGCAGAGCAGAATTTAGGAATTTGCAGCAAAAAACTGGTGCCAGAAACTTGTGTCTTCTGTTCAATCCAAACTATCTCTATGGACAAAATACATATGAAGAAAGCAAGTTGGTGACCCTGTATTTGAAAAGAGGAACACTGTGCAATCATCTAAAAACTACACTTATCCTGAAGACAACTGGCTGAGTTAAGTCACCCTGTTCTCACTGATGGGTTTGGAAGGTCACTACCATGGGGCTAGCTGGCTTCAGGCCCTTTGCCTCCCGGCTTCCTCTGATTAAACGCCCTTTCTGAACTGGTGGCTGTGTTAAGTGGCAAGTAGTCACGCCTTTCTGGCCGTGGAGCCAGACTCCTTTTAGTACAACTTTGCACAAACTTGTTGCAATCACGCACTTTTTGTAGTAGTAAATTCCAAAACCTTCTAACTCCTGCCTTACACTCATTTTTAAAGAGTAACATTGTCCTTTCCAGTGTGCCAACTCCAAGTCTGCATTCTAAACATGAGACAGGCTTTAATGAAGGTGATAGTTAGGTAAACAGTGGTTTACAACCAGGGTTGGACTGCCTTAGTTCAAACTCTGCTCCTTTATTTATTAGCTATGCAAATTTGCAAAAGAAACTTAAAACATTAAGGCTCAGTTTTCCCATCCATAAAATGGCAATAATAACGGTAATGTCTACTAAGTAGAACACTTATGATTAAATGAGATGAAATACATACAATGCTAAGCAAATTGCCTGGCATTTATAGAAATGAGCATTAAATTGAATGTTATTATTATTAACAGTATTGTAGGCAGGGCTGGACACAGTGACTCACGCCTATAAAACCTTGCAGTCTGTGTAAACATTTTTGATCATGTCTTAAATGCTCCAGGTAGACTGGCCAGGTGCATTGGCTCACACCTATAATCCTAGCGCTCTAGGAGAGGGAGGCCTGTGGATTGCTTGAGCTCAAAAGTTCTAGACCAGCCTGAGCAAGAGCAAGACCCTGTCTCTAAAAACAGCTCGTTGTGGTGGGCGGCTATAATCACAGCTACTAGGGTGGCTGAGGATCACTTGAGCCCAAGAGTTTGAGGTTGTTGTGAGCTGTGACACCATGACACTTTACCAAGGGTAATGAAGTGAGAGTCCGTCTTTAAAACAAAACAAAACAAAAAGCTCCAGTTAGGTGGAGAGTGTTAACCACTTGTGCATGGAGATTTTGTATCTGTCAGGTACAACCATTTTCCTGTGTCAGTGGAAGAACTTATGGGATCCTCTGACTGCTACTTATGGAGACATGATTACTGTGATCTATTTTTATGGCTAAGTTCCTTCAAATATATATATATATATATATATATAAGTTATTCTGATATAGCCACACATGCCGACAGAACCTTGGAATGATGTAATTTCTATTTTGAAACTCCTTGTGAAAGAGGACATTTGATTTGATGGAGATTTCTTAATCATTTATTTCTACATATTGTTTTGGGTGCCATTCATTCACATCTAACTAGGTTCAAAATGCACTGCCTACCACATTTCTTCTGATTTCAAATGAGCAAAAATTAGGCAAACACCATGAGTCCAGTTTAAAATGCCCTGCTGTAAATGGTAAGGCCTGAATGGTGATTACACCTGCAGTGCATCTTACAAGGGTACATGTGGAACTTAGTAAATGTAGAATATAAATGTCTTAACACAATAACTAAGAAAATGCCAGGAAGGCTATGTTAACCAGTGTGATGAAAATGTGTCAAACGGTCTATAAAACCAGTGTATGATGCCTCATGATTGCATTAATGTACACAGCTATGATTTAATAATAAAAAAAAGAAAAAAAATCAAACTAAAATCTACATGGGAATGCAGAGAGCACTATGGTCAATAGTCAAGTGGAAAAATGGAAAATAAAAGTAGTCCCACAGGGATACAGATAACGAAATTGGTAGACAAGAACCAATATAAAATATTAAAATATCCATTTTTTATATCTTCTGAAAATCAAGGAGAAAAACTTACCAAATAAAGAAAAGATGAAATTATTTTTTATGAAATCATAGCTTTGTACATTAATGCAATCATGGGGTACAATGTGCTGGTTTTATACACCATTTGAAACATTTTCATCAAACTGGTCAACATAGCCCTCAGCACATTTTCTTAGTTATTGTGTTCAGATATTTGTACAGTTTACATTTAGTAAACTTAACCTTACTTACTTAATTTACTTAACCTTGTAAAATGCACAGTAGGTGTGGTCCCACCAATTACCCTCCCTCCACCCATCCTCTTCCCTCCCCTCTCCTCCCTTTCCTCTTTCCCTTTCTTCTTGGGCGATGGTTGGGTGATAGCTTTCACATGAAAGCTATAAATTGGTTTCATAGCAGGGCTGAGTACATTGGGTACAATTTCTTCCATTCTTGAGATACTTTGCTAAGAAGAACATGTTCCAGCTCCATCCACATAAACATGAAAGAGGTAAAGTCTCCATTTTTCTTTAAGGCTGCATAATATTCCATGGTGTACATATACCACAATTTATTAATCCATTCATGGGTCGATGGACAATTGGGCTTCTTCCATGACTTAGCAATTATGAATTGGGCTGCTATAAACATTCTGGTGCTAATATTTTTTGTTATAAAGTGATTTTGGGTCTTCTGGATATATATGTAGTAGAGAAATTGAAGGATCAAATTGCAGGTCTATTTATACATCCATAAGTGATCTCCAAACATCTTTCCAAAGGGAACTTATTAGTTTGCATTGCCACCAGCAGTGCAGAAGATGAAGATTTTGATGAAATTATAATTTATGAAACCAAAAATCAATATACATTCTATAAATGAAAAAATATAATATTTAAACTGCAGATTCAATGTATGGTCACATCAGACACAAAAGAAAATGAAAGTAGTGAAAGAAAACTAAAAAATAAATCCAACCAATAAAACAAAACAAAACAACAGATGGAAATAAAAGAGAATAATATGGAGGTTATGAAATTACCTGCAAATTATACACAAAAATATCTCCTAAATTGCATGTTACAACTTCCCAAATTAAAATTCCTCAGTGCCCAGCATCCAGAAATAATACTAAAAAAAATACACATTATTGTGAAGTTGTTTAATGCAGGAATGAAAAATAATGCATAGTCAAAGATTCTAGGCAGCACCTGTGGCTCAGTGAGTAGGGCGCCGGCCCCATATACCGAGGGTGGTGGGTTCAAACCTAGCTCTAGCCAAACTGCAACAAAAAAATAGCCGGGCACTGTGGCAGCTGCCTGTAGTCCCAGCTACTGGGGAGGCTGAGGCAAGAGAATCACCTTAGCCCAAAAGCTGGAGGTTGCTGTGAGCTGTGACACCACAGCATTCTACCGAGGGCAACAAAGTGAGACAGAAAAAAAAAAAAGAAGAAGAAAGAAAGAAAGAAAGATTCCAGGGGGAAAATATAGAACCACCAAAATGAGGACACCCAAATTCTTAACAACAGCAAAAGAAGCAAGAATGAGGAAATGGCTTAAAATTATTTAAATGCTTTTTTCAACCACACCTTTCATTAGGAATAAAGGCATAATTTAAAAAAATGTTAGCACACGACATTTTACTTCCCTTGTGCCTTTTCCTAAGAAGTTACCAAAGGGTTTGCTTCAGAAAAATGAGGTATTAAACCAAGAAAAGGGACCCAGGAAACATGAGCAGGCATGCATCCTACATAGGAGGGAGGTGCGGCCGTTCTCGGAGCACCTGCCCCAGATTGGACCAGAAAACTCTCTGGGAAAGGGGCCTTCCTGAGGGAAAGAACAGAACATCTGGTACATTTCAGCACTTGGAAAATGTTCCTAATGGACATTTAACAGATCTGTCAAAGCATTCCAAATAATATTACGGGTGGTGTTAAAACTGTGGTTAGAGCGAGTTAGAATTTTAAGAGTTTATTGTGCATTCAAAACAACCCTTTGCAAGCTAGGAGACCTCAAAATGAGAAATGTCAGGAAGTCTCAATTAACAGCAGTTACAGCACAGTTTATGGAGCACAAAATGGGGTGTATATTCCCATTTCTCATGATTGCTGTCATGTATTTTAAGGCAAATAGAGTTGTTTAAGCTGATTTGTTTATATATAATTGGTTTAATCTCATTTAATCATGCTGACAAAAACAAAAAAGTTATCTTTGTATTTTAAATTTAGGGGTAGGGCTTCCAAAAAATCAGGATGGCCTAAGTTTTGCGTAAATGATTATTGGTAATTCACCTTGAAATATCTAAACCATTGCCCTCGGTTTTATTTATTTTTTTAATAATGGACACATAGGAACTATACAAAATTGTGGCAAATCTTTACTGTAGAAAAAACAAAAAGTGCATATGCCCACTACTTTGTTAAACCACGAACATTATAAAATACTAGCTATTACTTAAAAATATGTAAAACAGGTATATTAAAAGCCGTAGAAGAGAAAAATGTTGAGGAAGATACATAAGAGAGTTAAATCTTTTTCATAGAAGAAGACCAATAAGTAATATCTATATTTTAAAAGCAATAAAGTATAGTACTTGGAAGTAAAGACCAAATTACTGACAGAGTAAAAACATAATTGAAATCTATTATCCAGGTGGGGATGAGGGAAGAATAATGCAAGTTATTAATGGTTTTTGTTATAAGATTTAACACTACTGACTTTTCAACAGCACCGATATGTAAACTTAATAAAATGTAAGAACTGACATTCTTTTAAAGTCATGAAATAACTTTATAATGATTTTCATTCATAATTATTAAAATAAATTTTCATTCCCAAAGAAGTAAGCTTTTGTTGTATAAAAATTGTATTTATCTGAAAGAGTTAAAGGGAATTTTAATATTTGTGGTTTGTGACATGTGCATTTATCCAGCATCTGAAAATAGAAAATTGTATCTCTTGAACTTCAACAGTGATAATGCACACTTTAAGATTTCTGGAAAATAGTGTTTACAAAACCAACAAACAACCCAAGACACAAATTATGTCTAAAAAACCCCAGCATTTTAAATTACACAAAATAACAAGCATATATTGAAGCCTTCAACATAATGATACAGTGATCTTTACATGAACTTTCACAAATGTGTTCAACAAATGTTATTGAGTACTGACTGTCAAGTTCTTGCTAAATACATGAGTACAAAGATAAAGTTAAAAAAAATAGGCCTTGCCTTCAGTAAGACTATAAAAGTTCAAATAGTCTCTCTCACCACCTGTTATCTCAAAGAACAAAGATGTTAAATCTCCATATACTGGAATTATCCTACACTTAACCCAAGCCAAGTCAACATAGACACCCATACTTAACCTAAGCAAAGTTGGCGGAGATACCCATGTCTCAAGTAGAAAATGTCTTCAGGGCATTTCATGTGATGGCTGCAATAGTACCAAGTATAATTCATGACAGCTTTAAACGCCACCTAGAATTCCCAAAGGGATGATGACAATAGAAGAAAAGAGTCACTTTTTAAATGGAAAAGAAAGGGGTTGTTGCAATTGAAATAGAAAGTACCAATCCTTCTAACAACCGTCAAATAGCCAGCATTTTCCAGTCTCAAAATGTTTGCAAGTACAGACTAAGACCAATCCTTTACTTTAGAGGCAGGATAAAAGCTACCTAAATAACTTCCAATATGCAACCGTAAAGAAAAAAGACTGTTTTCCATAAGCCACATGTTGAAATCAGTAGAATATCTCATGGTTATACACATACTTAGGTTGTCTTTTCTTTATTAAAAAAAAAAAAAAAGTAAGAAAGAAAAGAAAGAGGAAGAAGAAAGGAAAACAAGACCCTTAAACAGTAAAAATAAATTAATTCAGGATGTCTATATATATAACATACTACTATCAATGGTGAAAGCATCATTCTACTTTCTTTTTGATATAGGAAGATCAATAAGGAGGAAAAAAATCAAAACAGAACCATGATCTCTTTTCATCTCATTCAAGAGAATTCTAGCTTTAAATGCTCTTCTGTACAAGGATGAATGATGCGAATGTAGTGATGCCTTGGCTACACTTCACTTTCGTGTATTACTAAGGAAAGGAAAAGATGGTCCAATAAGACTTTATTTCAGCCAATCTTCCTTTCTCCTTCAGAAAAACCAAAACCTGAGTCATATTCAATATTACCTTGACCTATAAACTTAGAAAGAAAAACAACCAATTAAATCTTCTCTCATATACTAAAGAGACTTTATAGAAAAACAACACAGAGGCAACGAACGCCCCAAGGAATCATGATGAGCAAGAATCAATCTGCATCAGGACCTGTTGACTTAAGCACTTAAGATACCAAGACAGTGAATCTCTAGAGTAAAAATGATTGGGTTGACTGGAAAACGCTTGACTTTCTGTATAAGTTACAATTTATTCACTTTAGAGAACAATATTGTAGAGTCGTTAAGAGCTTTAAGAATGAGACAGCCTGGGTCTGAGTCTATATTTTGGTGCTTTGTTACTTTAGGTAATGACTGTGTGTCTGTAGTACTGTGTCTTGTGTATCTGCAGTACTGTGTCTATATATATATATATATATATATATATATATATATATATATATATGCATGTATATCCACACACTCAATACAGTTGTCACTGTCATTGTATTAGAAACTTGCTTAGAACATGTCCTTATGACATTTGAAATCTACATATCTGTAGTTACACTTTTCTTTACATTTGCAAAGTTTTGTGTTCCCCCATTCATCTATTTTGTTATCCTTTTCAAGGTGCAAGTTATTTTTTTTGGTTGTGTTTTGTTTAATGGAGTTAGTCTAATATTATTTTATTTTCTAATTTTCTAAGTTTTTCTCCATTACTCAACTATTTCTTCTATCCAATATTTTGTTTATCATTCTGCTTTTCTTACTTTTTTTTTTGCTTAATACTGAACTTTTAATTCATTTACAGGAATTGCTTTATCAACAAATATAGGAACTCTTACATTGTTTAGAACAAAATGTTAGAAGAAAGTGTACCCATTTTTTCCTAACATACGTACTATTTTTCATAATTACAGAGGAAAACACCTCAGCTGTGACCAGCCTTGGTCAAATGTCGTGAACTACCTGGCTATAAACAGCCCTGGTCAGATGTCATGGACCTCTGTCACACACACAATAGTAAAAATGTATGTGGAAAGCACAGTGAGAAAAAGCAGTCACTCTCAGCTTGGAATGCACTGTGGAATTACCCAGGGAGCCTTTACGTTACAGGACACAGGATGCCCACTGCTCTCTTCTCAGAGTCTACTCCAAACTGGATTGGGTTGGGGGCCTTGGTAGAATTCTTCACGTGCCCTATTTTTCATTCTATAACACTATGGCTTGGGAATTTGGTCTACATGACTGAAAATGTTTAGAATTTATTGAGATTTTTTCTTCCATTTTTGTAAATGTTGCCTAAATAACTTTATCTTTGCTCATTGGTTGTCTTCTTAGCCTATTTCTGAGATATATCTAAGTCCTAAATATATTAATGTAGCTTTAGCATTTTCTGAGTATATTAATATGTTCTAATACAATTATATTCCAAAAATAAGAATTTTAGGACTTACATCTTTTTAATACATTTTTGCACAGATCTGCTACTATGCCCTCTTGGCACATTTTGATCCATATGTTTGAGATATTTTTACTATAAATAATAGTAAAAAAAAAATCTGTATCAGAAACCAACCACCCCCACGTACCTATCCCACTAACCTTGCTCCCCATGGGCACAACTAACCTCAATTTGGTATGTATGCAAGCTTACATGAATTATTTTACCAATTCTGTACATACTTATATCACTATTAAAACACTATTAAAACATTTGTTTATATTTTTTAATTATATAAATGAATGTTCTGAATGTATCTTTATCTCAGCATTGTTTAAAATGGAAAGTTCTAAATGACTTGCTTCAGGAAGATTTTCAAATGCTCCTTGGACAAAAATCACTGACTTTCATCCTCAAAGTGCTTTGAGAGGTAGACTTTAATTGCAATGTCCTACTCTGCCTGTCATATTTTATTTTATAAACTGCTTACATGTACGTTCAATCTAGTATCTATGTTTACAATTAATTAGATCCCAAAATAGAAATGGCAGCAGAGAATAGAATTTTGTTGTTGAACGCATCAGAATTTGTTAGAGGTTGCTTGATATTCCCTTACAGTCTAGGCAACCATTTCCTGCTACACAAAATCTACATGAAAAGAGAATTGTTTTCTATTTCCTGAATTCAACAAGAAGGTCATTATGCTTTTATTGAGTGGCTCTCATTTTTAAAGTTTTGACTTTCTGAGCTTTTGTTCAATCCTGCTCCTCTGTTGGACAGGTCCCTTTCTTCTGGCATCATCTGTAGAGGACACCAAGAGCCAGACGACCTCTGAGCAGGATGATTTGCAGCTGGGGGGTGAACCCTTGGGCAATTCTTTCGCAGGTGTTCAGGCTCGAGCCCAGGGCAATCCTTAGGCACATAGTCATTGTCTAATACTCCACTCACCTGTCTTGTGCTGTCTCAATAAAAGGCTACTGCAAAGGTTGCTTGGTGCTACCCTGCAATCAAGGTTAGCCCACCTACTGCAAACTTGTACTTCTAATCCACGTCACACTTGGTTCCTTCCTGCAGCAATTGAGACCAGGACCATAGGGGCTGTGACAATCATCTCTGACATCTCCCCACATCCAATTCTGTCTGGTTTCATGACATCCCAACTAGCTCACCCACTAGCCCCATCCACTCTTCCTCAGCCTCAGCTCCACTCCTAAAGCCAAGCTGCCACTCATTCTCACCATGCAACTACCATGATTTACAGAAATCTGCCTTCTTAGCAGTTCTCATGACAGCACCTCTAAAGAAAAAGAAATACCAAAGTCTGACATCCTATATTTCTCATTGCACTTCCAGACTTGCTGGGGATCAGCCTCCTCTCTGCCTGTGCCCTTGAACCTCTCATGCTCTTCCAGCTGCTCAAGTTGTCCGTGCTCTTTCATCCCCCAAAGCCTTTGCACCAGCCACATCCTCCACCTGAGACTGTGCCCTCCCATCCACACATGATCCTTTGCTAAGAAAGTTTCCTCTGACTTTGGGTGACATCATCTGTGGTACCTTGTTCTCCTCCTTAACAATCTTACCAGTGGACATGTGAATGTGTGTGAGCATTGATGTTTCTCGTTCTCACCAAATCATAGGCTCCATCACAGCAAGAATGGTCTCTAATGTATTCAAATCTGAACATTTCGCATTGAACCCCCAGCACTTAGTGAACTCTTGTCATATAGCAGGTAGTTTGTGAATAGCCTGTGAATTGTGAAAAATGTGCATTTGTAGCATCTACAACCAGCTGGAAGGCTGGAAGGTCATATCCCCAACATCTAGCAGTGGTTGGTTTATCAAACATTAGCCAAGTTATGACGCAGCAATGCTGCCGTGGACGTTAACTAGTTAGCACATCCAATGCATTTTGGTGGCTTAGTCTATCCAGCAAACTAACAAAAATCCCAAGTGCAGGATCCATGGGCTTGTGAAAGAGCATAGGGAGCTGTAACCAGGGCAGGAAACCAGGTGATCTGGATCTTGGGACTGTGAAAAGCTTAGTGGGGTAATGGTGGAGAGTTAAGAAACATAAATCCAATCACGACGCATTTTGTCTACCTTATTTCTGCTTTAGCCAGTAGGAACATAAGAAGAGAAAGTATGAGAGATACACACTCTGTGGCATTCCCACGGCTCCTTGCGTCACCCCTTTCCCATCGTTTCCTTCCCACAACACTCTCAAAACATTGAGTTCCATCCTCTCCATATGCTTAGAATCTTTGGTTTTTTTCTCCTTTCTACACCTTAGAACATTTGTAACCAAAAAGCTTTTCTTAGGAAAATTGTTTTGCCTTATATCCTTGTACATTAAAAAGAACCAACTTAGAAAGCACTCTTGTATTTAAATGACTTAAGCTTAAGAATACCTATGATTGCATCGTAATCATATCTATTCAAAGACATGGCATAATCATTTGATTTTCCCTTGGTATGTATTCTGCTCATTATTAAGGGGCTTAAAAAGTTGAAACCCCTAAACTTTCTGAAAAATACTGCTTTCTGAAGGTTTCTAGACTTTCTGTCTACATTTAAATGTAATGATAAAGCACTACCAGAGGCAACTTTCATCCCTTTTGAAATTGAACAAACAGCAGTATAGTTGTTAGTCATGAAATGAAGTTCATTTTGAAGGTGAAACACTTCTTGTCTGGGCACAGATGTGTAAAAGCAAATTATGCACAGATGACATAAAAGTTCAATGAAAAAAAGACTCAATTAAGGCAAGTGTATTATGTGTTATCACTTTTCATTTGCTTTAAAATTCATATTTTTCTAATTCTCTAGGTATATTAAGTATATACTTTAAATAAAAGTGGGCTGAGAATTACCTTCCCTGTTACAAAAATTAATTATAAGGTTATAATAATAAAAGCAGTGAGACATGGACACAGACAAACAAATGGAACAAATAGAGTCAAAAATTAAACCAACATACGTATGAAAACTTGACATATGATAGATAAAATTAAAATGAATCATTTTATTATAAAAAAAAAAAAAAGGGCCAGGCACAGTGGCTCATTCTTATAATCCTAGCACTTTGGGAGGTGTATATGGAAAGGTCACTGGAAGTCAAAAGTTCAAAACCAGCCATAACAAAAGTGAGACTACATACATCTCTACTAAAAATAGAAAAAATAAGCCTGGTGGTCTGTGCCTGTAGTCCCAGCTACATGGGAGGGTGAGAGGAGAATTGCTTGAGTCCAGAAGTTAGAGCTTGCAGTGAGCTATGAAGATGCCACTGCACTCTAGCTGGAGTGTCAGAGCAATGACTGCATCTTAATAATAATAATGACAATTAGGCTTGTGGCAGGGATAGGCTAGCTGTTCACTCAGTCTCTTTTCTTATCTTCATGGGCACACAGCTGAACTATCTTCCTCAAGTTCTGATTCATTTGGATGTGACCATCTGCCTGAGATCTGGCTGATGGAAGGTGGATGGTAATTAATTCTGTAATTAATGTGCCCACTTCCAGGCCTGACCCACAAAGGACTCAGTGTACAATAACCACGACTTCCCCACCTCTTTGGCAACCTTGAAGCCATGTGTGGAGATGATAGAGCTATAATGTGGAAAGTGAGCTAGCATTCCCTTTTCTAACACAGATTTGCTCTTCCTACCATGCACAGTATAGCTCCTATGTTGTTAAAAATTTTAAAGGTGAAAACCTTTGAACAACTCTAGAATGAAATATAGAAAAATGTATTTATGACATCAAGGCAAGAATGGAATGCTTGAGCAAGACAAAAGCAAACGGCAAATCATAAAGAAAGCTTACAATTAAAAGGAAATCTGTATAAAGGCAATATAAGCATCATAAGCAAATTAAAGCAAATGCGAAGCACATGGGAAGAAAATACAGTGCATATGGCTAACAAAAGATTAATATAGAGAAAATAAAAATTTATGCAAATATTCTTAACAAATAATGTAATAGAGAAAAATGAATAAAAGATACAAATGAGCAATTCACAAAAGATAAAATATGAATAGCCAACATAAATATGAAATGGTGATCAAGTTGACTAGCAACTGAGGAAATGCAAATTAAATCACAATGAAAATCAGATAAACATTTCAAAGCTTAATAACATCAAATGTTGGCAAAGATAAGGGCTTATGCCAACACTTAATGCACAGCCAACAGGGCTGCAAGTTGGTGCAGCCACTTTGAAGAGTAGGAAAAATAGCTAATTTGGTTTGGTATGGAAACCCATTAATCTAACAATTCTACCTCTCAGCACACAGCCCAACAAAGTTATCTCACTCACACACACACACAAAAAAAAATTTAAATAGATATGTATATAGATTCAAGAGGTTGGAAATAACTTCCCACTCCATCAATGAAGAAGAGATAAATAACAAGGAATGGTACATAATAGTGAAAATTAATGAATGGTTGCATATGTTTTAGCAACAGAATCGCAAATCAGTAAGGATATATATTTATATGTTTTTAAAACAGAGACAAATGCTTTATTTGGCAATTTATCACTTTCAGAGAGAGTGTAAACAGGAAAAGGAGATGAGAATAGAATGTTTGTAGCTTCTGTCTTTCAAGAAAAGCATGGAAAGCAAATATTCCAGAAAATAGATGTCTACTGTGATATTTTTATACACATTTAGAAAACTTTTAAATGAAACATTAACTAGAAATTAAATAGTTTAATAATAGGATAGCTAAATTGTAAGAAAAATTTATGCTGTACTCTTTGAATTAGAATCTTCTAATAAGGACACAAAATCCTTCACACACAGTCCCCACCCCAAAAAAAAAAAAAAAAAAAAAAAAAAAAAGGAGAGAAAAGAAGGATACAGAGTAAAAGAAAGAAGGAGAAAGAAGAGAGAAAAAGGGGTAGAAAGGAAGGGAATGTTCAATTTAAGGAAGATGTACTGTGCTTCCAAATGTAAAATTGACAACCTGCTGAGAAGAAACTCTCACTCATGAAGTTCATTCTTAACCCATTAACATGCTAGAAATTGGAACTTTACTGTTCAAAATTTTGAATGCCAATGCCTTGGGCTGAGAAGGCTCAGTCCTGAACAGATCCAACAAACATATATGGAGAATTTTTTTCTTTTTCTTTCTTTTTTTTTTTTTTTTTTACTGTTGGGGGATCTGAGGGTACAATGAGCCAGATTACACTGTTTGGGTTGGCTGGGGTGAAGTCCCTCTGTTAATAGTGTCCCACACCCAAGAGGTGTGTCACACACCATGGGCCCCTATCCCCCTCCCTCCCTCCTTCATATCCCCATCAATTGTCCTCATATCAGAATTGAGTACGTTTGATTCTTTCTTCTCCATTCTTGTGATGTTTTACTAAGAAGAATGTATTTCAACTTCATCCAAATTAATGCAAAAGATATAAAGTCATCATCCTTTTTAGTGGCTGCATAGCATTCCATGGTACACTTATGACACAGATTGTTAATCCGTTCTGGATTGGTGGGCAATTTCCACAATTTGGCAATTGTAAATTGAGCTGCAATAAACAGTCTAGTGCAAATGTCATTATGGTAAAATGATTTTTTTTTTTTTTTTATTCTGGGTAGATGCTTAGTAATGGGATTACAGGATCAAATGGGAGGTTGAGTTGGAGTTCTTTGAGGGTTCTCCATACTTCCTTCCAAAAAGGTTGTATTAGTTTTCAGTCCCACCAGCAGTGTAAAAGTGTTCTCTTCTCTCCACATCCACGCCAGCAACTGAAGCTTTGAGTTTTTGTGAATGGACCATTCTCACTGAGGTTAGCTGATGTCTCAAGGTGGTTTTGATTTACATTTCTCTGATAAATGGGGCCAATGAGCATTTTTTCATATGCTTGTTAGCCATTCATTTGTCTTCTTTAGAAAAGGTCTATTCATCTTACATGCCCATTGATTTAAGAGATTATTGGCTCTATGATATTGTTGTTGCTAAGTTTGAGTTTTCTGTAGATTCTAGTTATTAAGCTTTCATCTGATTCATAATATTCAAATATCTTTTCCCATTCTGATGGCTGTCCATCTGCTTTGGTTGTTGTTTCTTTAGCTGTATAGAAGCTATTCAGTTAAACTAAGTCCCATTTGTTTATTTTTGTTGTTGTTGCAGCAATTGACAAGGAAGTCTTCCTCATAAAGTCTTTACCCAGGCTAATAGTTTCAAGTGTTTTCCCTACACTTTCTTCAAGAATTTTTATTGATTTATGCCTTAGATTTAGGTCGTTTATCCATCTTAAATCAATTTTAGTGAGTGGAGAAAAGTGCAGGTCCAGTTTCAGTCTTTTACACGTGGTTATCTAGTTCTCCCAGCACAATTTATTTATTATCTCTTTCCCCCAGTGAATGTTCTTGTTTGGTTTATCAAAGATCACATGCCTGTAAGATATTAGTTACATCTCCTGGTTTTCTAGACGGTTCCATGGAAATACCATGATGTTGTTTTTTTGTTTGTTTGTTTTTTCAATTTCTGTAATTGCTATTACAACTACTGCACATTATGTACTATCTTTATTTATCTTTTTTTCCTTTTATTAAGCCATATACACATAGATCATGAATACATTTATGCCTTTGTGGGATATAATGTGATGTTTTTTATACAATTTGGAGTGCTTACATAAAACTAATTAACATAGCTTTCACTTCATTTACTTAATTGTTGTGTTAAGACATTTATGTTCTATACTTGATAGATTTAACTTGTACCCTTGCAATATGCTCCATAGGTGTGGTCCTGCCTTTTACCCTCCCTCTATCAAACTTCCCCCCTCTCCTTCCCCCTCCATTGCTCTCCTTCATTTGGGGCTATAGTTGTGATCTACCTTTCATAAGAAAGTGTGACTAATTATAAATTGGTTTTATAAAAGTACTGAGTGCATTGGATACTTTTTGTTCCATTCTTGAGATACTTTACTAAGAAGAATATGTTCCAGCTCTATCCATGTAAACATAAAAGAGGTAAAGTATCCATCTTTTTTAAGGCTGCATAGTATTCCATGGTGTACCTATATCACAATTTATAAATCCATTCATAGGTTGATGGGCACTTGGGCTTCTTACATGACTTGGCAATTATGAATTGAGCTGCAATGAACAATCTGATACAAATATTTTTGTTGTAAAGTGATTTTTGGTCTTTTGGATATAGTAGAGGAATTGCAGGATCAAATGGCAGGATCAAATGGCAGATCTTTTGGACCTAGTAGAGGAATTGCAAGATCAAATGGCAGGTCTACTTTTAGATCCCTTAGTGTTCTTCAAACATCTTTCCAAAAGGAATGTATTAGCTTGCATTCCCACCAGCAGTGCAGAAGTATTCCCTTTTCTCCATATCCACACCAACATCTATAATTTTGAGATTTCTGATGTGGGCTAATCTTACTGGAGTAAGATGATATCTCAAAGTGGTTTTGATTTGCATTTCTCTGACAATTAAAGATGATGAGCATTTTTTCATGTGTCTGTAGACCATGCACCTGTCTTCTTCAGACTTGACTTCTGTTCAAGTCTCTTGTTCTTTTCTTATTAATAGGTCTGAGTTCTCTGTGGATTCTGGTTATCAGACCTTTGTTAGAAACATAACCTGCAAATATCCTCTCCCATTCTCAGGGTTGTCTACTTGATTTACTTACTGGGTTCTTGGCAATGCAGAAGCTTTTTAGTTTGATCAGATCCCAGTAATGTACTTTTGGTATTGCTGCAATTGCTCGGGGGGTTCTCCTCATAAAGTATCTCCCAGGCCAATTTCTTCAAGTGTTTCCCCTGAACTCTCTCCAAGAATCTTTATAGTTTCATGTCTTAAGTCTTTTGTCCAGTGAGAATCAATTTTTGTCAGAGTTAAAAGGTATGGGTCCAGTTTCAGTCTTCAACAAGTCACCAGTCAATTCACCCAGCACCATTTGTTAAATAGGGAATCTTTCCCCCAATTTATATTTTTGATAGGCTTATCAAACATCAGATGATGGTAAGTGTCTGGGTTCATCTCTTGGTTCTCTATTCTGTTCCATACATCTACTTCTCTATTTTTGTGCCAGTACCGTGCTGTTTGATCACTATAGATTTATAGTATAGTCTGAAGTCTGGTAGCATGATTCCTATTGAATTTTTTTTATTTCTGAGTAATGTCTTGGCTATTCAAGGTTTTTTTCTGTTTCCAAATGAAATGAAGTACTAGTTTTTTGAGATCTTTAAAGTCTGACAGAGGTGCTTAAACAGGGATTGCATTAAATCTGTAGATTGCTTTGGGTAGTATGGATATTTTAATAATGTTGATTCTTCCCAGTCATGAGCATGGTATGTTTTTCCATTTGTTAACATCTTCAGCTACTTCTTTTCTCAGTGTTTCATTGTTCTCCTTATAGAGATCTTTCACATCCTTTGTTAGGTACACTCCCAGATATTTCATCTTTTTTAGCACTACTGTAAAAGGAATAGAGTCTTTGACTGTTTTTTCAGCTTGACTATTGTTGGTATGTGTGAATGCTACTGGTTTGTGAGTATCAATTTTATATCCTGAGATGCTGCTGTATTCCTTGATCACTTCTAAGAGTTTTGTAGTTGAGTCCCTGAGGTTTTTAGGTATACAATCATATCATCTGCGAAGAGTGAGAGTTTGATCTCCTCTGGCCCGATATGGATACCCTTGATTATCTTCTCTTGCTTGATTGCCATGGCTAAGACTTCCATTACAATGTTCAAAAGCAGTGGAAACAGGGGACAACCTTGCCTGCTTCCTGATATGAGTGGAAATGTTTTCAGTTTTACTCCAATACAATATTGGCTGTGGATTTGCTGTAGATGGCCTCTACCAATTTAAGAAATGTCCCTACTTATACCTATTTTCTTAAGTGTTCTGATCATGAAAGGACACTGGATACTATGAAAAGCTTTTTCTGCATCAATTGAGAGAATCATATGGTCTTTGTTTATGTGATGTATTATATTTATAGATTTACTTATATTGAACCAGCCTTAAGAGCATGATACAAAACCCACTTGGTTGTGGTATATAATTAGTTTGATGTGTTGCTGGATTCTGTTTGCTAGGATCTTATCAAATATTTTTGCATCAATATTCATTAGTGGTATTAGTCTATAATTTTCTTTTCTTGTTGGGTCTCTTTCTGTTTGGGGGAACAAGGTGATATTTACTTCATAGAATGTGTTGGGAAGTATTCCTTCTTTTTCTATGATTTGGAGAAGGTTAAGTAATATAGGTATTGGTTACTCCTTAAAGTTTAGGTAGAATTTTAATATGAAGCCGTCTGGTCCCAGACTTTCTTTTTGGGGAGATTTTGTATAGTTGATGCTATTTCAGAACTTGATATAGGTCTGTTCAACATTTCCACTTCTTTCTGGCTAAATCTAGGAAGGTGGCATGCTTCCAAGTATGGGCCTATTTCCTTCAGATTTTTGTATTTCTGAGAATAGAGTTTTTCATAATAATCTTTAAGGATTTTTTCAGTGTCTTAAGAGTAGGTTGTAATTTTGCCTCTGTCATTTCTGATTGATGAAATTAAGGATTTTACTCCTTTTCTGATTAGGTTAGCTAGAGGTATATCTATTTTATTGACCTTTTCAAAAAACCAACTTTTTGATTGATTGATCTGTCATATAATTCTTTTGTTTTCAATTTCACTTAATTCTACTACAATTTTGGTCGTTTCTTTTCTTCTGCTGGGTTTGGGGTTGGAATGTTCTTCCTTTTTCAGTTGCTTGAGATGGCTCATTAAGTTGTTGACTTCCTCCCTTTCCGTTCTCTTGAAGAAGGCTTGCAATGCTATAAATTTCCCTCTTAGGACTGCCTTTGTGGTATCACAGAAGTTCTGGTACTTCATGTCTTCATTATCCTTTTGTTCCAAAAAATTGGTAATTTCCTTCTTAATCTCACCTATGCCCCGGGTATCATTCAGCATAAGGTTATTTAGTTTCTCTGTGTTTGTCTGAGTATGCAGATTCCTATTGTTACTGAGTTCAACATTTTTTCCATGATGGTCCAAGAAGATGCAAAGAATAATTTCTATTCTTTTAAATTTGCTGAGGTTAGACTTGTGACCTAAAATGTGATCAATTTTGGAGGATGTTCCATGGGCTTATGAGAAGAAAGTATATTCAGTTTTATTAGGATGAAATGTTCTATAGATGTCTGTTAAATTGAATTGTTGAATGGTTAAGTTTAAACCTGAAATTTTTTTGTTTAGATTCTTATTGGAGGATCTATCCAACACTGCCAAAGGGGTGTTAAACTCCCTGACTATTATGGTGCTAGAGGATATCAAGTTGCTCATGTGTGTTAGAATCTCTCTTATAAATTAAGGAGCAATCTGGTTGGGCACATAAATGTTGATAATTGAAATCTCATCATGTTGAGTGTTTCCCTTAACAACTATGAAGTAACCATCCTTATCTTTCTTTACTTTTGATGGTTTAAAGCCTATGGTATCTGTGAATAAAATTGCAACATCTGCTTTTT
Source organism: Loris lydekkerianus (assembly GCA_963574355.1). Taxonomy (NCBI): domain Eukaryota; kingdom Metazoa; phylum Chordata; class Mammalia; order Primates; family Lorisidae; genus Loris; species Loris lydekkerianus. The sequence continues at coordinate 19,277 of CAUYPK010117560.1, forward strand.
TTCTGATTTTCATTTGACTGAATTATAGATGTCCATCCATTCACCCTGAGTCTATATTTATCTTTTAAATTAATATGGGCAGCACCTGTGGCTCAGTAGGTAGTGAGCCGGCCCCAAATACTGAAGGTGGTGGGTTCAAACCCAGCCCCAGCCAAACTGCAACAAAAAAATAGCCAGGCATTGTGGTGGGTGCCTGTAGTCCCAGCTACTAAGAGGCTGAGGCAAGAGAATTGCCTAAACCCAGGAGTTGGAGGTTGCTGTGAGCTGTGTGATGCCACAGCACTCTACCTAGGGTGATAAAGTGAAACTGTCTCTACAAAAAAAAAAAAAAGAAAGAAAAGAAAAAGAAAAGAAAGAAAGAAAGAAAGAAAGAAGAAAAGTTAAGATGATATTCTTGTATACAGCAGATATCTGGCCTGAGATTTTGTATCCAGTCAGCCAACCTATGCCTCTTTAAAGGACAATTTAAGCCATTCATGTTAATTGCCAATTTATGAGAAACCTAGTAGTATTTTGGGTGTTGAGTTTTTTGAAAATCCTGTGGACATTTTTAATTCTTTTGCCATTGTGAAAGTTGGGACTTGATCAAAAGTTTCTGAGTGAGTTTACTTTTGTGGTAGAGCATTTTGCTGGTCATTGTAGAGAATGGGTCTGAGAATATCCTGGAGAGCTGGTTTATTTATGGCAAATTTTTTCAAATTCTAAACTTGATTTCTGACATTTCAGCCATTTGTTTATGAATGGGATCTTCTGGGTGTCTGCTTTGTCATTCCTTGGAGGAATTGATCTACTCTGATTATTCATGTTGCCAGAGGATTTCTGCTGATTCTGCCCATAATTCTTTTTCACCATTTGGCTAGATGAGCAGGTAAGGGTAAGGTGAAATTCATTGAAGGCTCCTGGAGTTGTGTTAAACCCACCCTTTGCCCAAGAGCTTGGACTGGTGACTGCAGCTTTTCCCCTACAGCTTTGCAAAGGACCCGTACAGTACTACAGCCTTAGACTTTGGGGACCTCTTGTTGTGCTGGGGCTAGTTGGCTCTGTCTTGTATTGAGCTGGTCTCTATTCAATCCTAATGAATCAGTGACTCTGGGTTGAAGTCTCAGCTGTGGAGAAATACAAGCAACAAGGACACCTTGCCCCCCACAGGCAACAACTAAAAGAGGAAAATCAAATCTTCCCTCTACAACAAAACCAGGGTACTACATTGGAGGGTCCTCAGGTGATTTGCCCAGGTCAAGAGTTCCAAACCAATTGTCCTAGTCAGCACCAATTCTCAAGTGGGAGAGTTCAAAAGGTCTCTAGCAACTAGATAGCAGGGGTCTACTGGAAGCTCAATTGTGGCTCACTCCAGTGCTCCATGGAGTTAGAAATGTGAGGGAATGGACACTCTTTTTCTTTGGGATAATTTTTGTACCTGTAATTTGCTTTCTTGGAGTCGCAGCTTGCCTCAGCTTAGGTGATGTACAGTTATCACTCTTCTCTCACAGTTCGGCTCCTGATCTTCAGCTTTATTGGGTTCTTTCTGGTCATTGTCCTTCCCTCTGGATGGAAACTTCTGTCAAAAGCTGAGTCCTGTCTTCCATCTTCCACCATACTGTTTTGATTACTGTGGCCTTAAAATCTGGTGGGCTAATACCCCCAGCCTTACTTTTATTACTAAGAATTGCCTTAGTTATACAGGGGTTGGTTTTTTGTTTGTTTGTTTTTGTTGTTGTTGTTCCAAACAAAATGAAGAATTATTTTTCCCAATTCTTGAAAGTATGATATTGGTACGTTAATGGGGATTGCATTGAATCTGTAGATTGCTTTGGGAAGTATAGACATTTTAACAAAGTTGATTCTTCCCAGCCATGAGCATGGTATATTCTTCTATTTGTTAATGTCTTCCACTATTTGTTTTCTTAGGGTTTTGTAGTTTTCTTTATAGCAGTCCTTCACCTCTTTTTTAAGGTATATTCCTAGGTATTTCCTTTTTTTGAAGCTATAGTGAACGGAATTGTATCTTTGATTAGCTTTTCATGTTGGTAGTTATTGACATAAACAAAGACTACTGACTTGTGGACATTTATTTTATATCCTGAGACTTTATTGTATTCTTTGATCACTTCTAGGAGTCTGTGGTTGAGTCTTTACAGTTCTCTAAGCATAAGATCATATTGTCTGCAAAGAGGGAGAGTTTCACTTACTCTTCCCCCATTTGGATGCTCTTTATTACCTCCTCATGCCTGATCATATTGGCTATAACTTCCAGCACTATATTGAATAATAGTGGTGATAGAGGATAACCTTACCTTGTTTCAGTTCTGAGTGGAAAAGCTTTCAGTTTTACTCCATTCTGTATAATATTAGCTGTGGGTTTGTCATTGATGGCTTCCATTAGTTTAAGAAATGGGTCTCCAATGCCTAAATTCTTCAGAGTTCTAATTAGAAAAGGATGTTGAATTTTGTCAAATGCTTTTTCTTCATCTATTGAGAGAATCACATGCTCTTTGTTTTTGTTTCTGTTGATATGGTGGATTACATTTATGGACTTACATATGTTAAACCAGACTTGCATCCCTGGGATGAAACCTACTTTATTGTTCTGTATGACTTTTGTTAGTGGTAAGCCACAATATATTGGCTAAGATTTTATTGAGAATTTTTGCATCTATATCCTGATCAAACTAAAAAGCTTCTGCACAGCCAAGAACATAGTGAGTAAAGCAAGCAGACAGCCCTCAGAATGGGAGAAAATATTTGCAGGTTATACCTCCGATAAGGGTCTAATAACCAGAATCCACAGAGAACTCAAATTCATTAGCAAGAAAAGAA
>CAUYPK010117564.1:0-20582 GCA_963574355.1 Loris lydekkerianus
TATACCACAAGACTATGAGGAAAGGACCAAGGAAGGGGAAGGGAGGGGGGAGGTTTGGGTGGAGGGAGGGTGATGGGTTGGGCCACATCTATGGTGCATATTTTTATCTATAATAAAAAATAAATAAAAAAGAAAAAAAAAGATATCTAGAAAAGCCCCACAAATTAAAAAATTTAACAATAGACCTCTAAATAACACAAGGTCAAAGAATGAGTCTCAAGAGAATAGTTTAAAAGATTTTGAGCTAGGTGAAAATAAAAATACACCTTATCAAAATTTGTGAGATTTAACAAAAGCATTGCTGAGAGAGAAAATAATACCATTAATACATTTATTAGAAGAGATGAAAGGTAATCTAATATTCCTTAGGAAACTAGAGAAATTAGTAATGTAAGTATAATGCAAGCAGAAGAAAAGAAATATAATTTTAAAACCAAGAGAAAAGGGAAAAGAAATAAATTGACAATATCAGAAAGAAAAGAGGGTTCATCGTTATTGATCCTAATGTATCAAAAGAATAGTAAAGGAATACAACTCTATGCCTACAAATTTGGTAACTTAGATGAAATGGACCATTCCTTGAAAGACAAAAACTACTAAAACTTATACAAAGAGAAATAGATAACTGAAAAACCCAATATCTATTAGAGAAATTGAATCAATAATTAATAAACTTTAGGAAAGCACCAAGCCCAACTGGTGAATTCTGCCAAACTTGGAAGGAAGAAATGATATCAATTCTCCATAATCCTTTCCAGAAAAGGGAAGGCTTTCTTTCTTATTCTGTATGGCTGGCATTGCTTCAAAACAAAAACCAGATAAAAACATTACAAAACAGAAATGTATATATTAATACCAATATTTCATATGACTAGACATAAAATCCTATATAAAACCGATAAATTGGTCAGGCACAGTGGCTCATGACTACAATCCTTGCACCCCAGGAGACTGAAGTGAGAGGGTCCCTTGAGCTCAGGAATTCAAGACCAGTCTGAGCAAGAGTAAGACCTCATCTCTAATAAACATAGAAAAATTAGCTGGGTGTGTTGTAGCAGGAACCTATAGTTCCAGCTACTCAGGAGGGTACCTTGAATCCAGGGGTTTGGGGTCGCTATGAGCTAGGCTGATACCATAGCACTCTAGCCTGGATCAACAGAGTGAAACTTTGTCTTTAAAAAAAAAAAAAAAAAAAAAAATTAGCAAATTGAACCTAGTAATAGATAAAATCCATGTAATAATTAAAGACCATGACCAAGTAGAATTCATTCTAGTTATACAAAGATGATTCAACATGCAAAAATCAATATAGTCCTTTACGTCAACAGAATAAAGAAAAATCATATGATCATGTCAGCTGACATCAAAAAAGCATTTGACAAAATCCAAATTATATTCATGATTACAGAATAAAAACATATGCTTAGCAGGAACAGTCAAAGAGGACTTTCTCAACTTGACAAGAACACCTGCCTTCACACAACCTATAATTACTATCATACTTAATGATAGCAAATGAAGTGTTACTCCCCAAGATCAGAAGCAAGTGTGAATATCCTGTTCCACCACTCCTATACAATTTTGTAATGGAAGTCCTAGCTAATGTAATATAACAAGAAAAATATATTAAAGGATTCATATTGGAAAGAAAGAAATGAAACTGTTATCTGACATAGATTATCTATGTAGAAGATCCAATAAAAATAAATCTGCAAGGAGAAAGGCTAAAATGACCCATGTTGTAATGAATTAGGGTAGGAGACAGGAGCATGAATTCGATACTGACACAGATGGTTACCCATAGAAGTGTTTATAAATGTGCATATTTACATTGGTTAATGGTTACACACATTTCCCATCTCTGTAAGCTGACAAGTCTTAAGAGACAATAACATTCCAGTAACAACAAGCATACCTATACCTACATCTTGATTTCAAATATCATTCGTTGATTACAGGAGCCAGAAATTCTTGAGAAATGGCTGACTCTAGGACTCAGGCATAAAATACACAAAATGAGCTTAGTACATTCAGTAAGACCAATAAGTAAGTAAGTATGCAAAAAAACACTTATCCCTATGAGGGATAAGTCAAAGGGACACGGGAGTTCACTGAAGAGCTCCTACTGGCCAAAGGTGGAATAACAAGCAACAAAATAAAGTAGTATTGTATCATAGGCCAAACAATAGAATAAGTTTATCTATGGGTCCATTCTGGTACATAGAAATGATTAGAAAAATAAATAAATGAGAGAAACAGACAAATCTCTCATGCAGAAGAATTCCAGATTATGTAGCTATTTGCCTCTCAAAGAGGCTGAACATAACTCCCCATTCCTTGAACAGGGGTGTGCATATTGACTTTCTTAAAACAAGAACAATATGAAAATGGGAAGAGGAATGTATCGGTAAATTTACAGTTAAAAAATACTAACAAACATTTCCTCAGGCAGATAATTGAGGTTAATATGGGGAATCGTGTTCTATTGACATGAAGTGATTAGAAAATCACCTCTGTGATCTTCCTGTGAAAAAGCCATAACTACAGGCAGAGAAGAACATGAGGCAAACCCAACTGAGAGACATTACACAAAATACAGGAGGACCTCTATGAGCTGACCACCCAAGGACTGTAGCAAATTAGTCAACATACAGATGTGGTTGACAAAAAAGGAACTAGGCCTACTGTACCAATACAAAATGTGGTGCTAGTCTGATCTATGAAAATGAGGCCAACTTAAAGAGGTGGTCAGTGTAGGGAGGTGATCAACTATAGAGGTTCTAACCTGTACGCAACTAGTATTCCTCAAAAATATTAAGGTACAAAACAAGGGACTCTTAGACACTTTCATAGCCAAAAGGAACCTAAAGAAACATTATGACTATATATGGTTCCTGAATCAGAAAAAAAATCAGAATGATTCCTGAATCAGAAAAAAAGATATTAGGAAAAAATTATGAATATATACTGACTTTAATAACAATGTGTCAACATTGTTTCATTAATTGAAATATTTTATCATACTAATATGTAACTCTGCGCTATCTTCACAATTTTTCTATAAATCTAAAACTATTCTAAAATAAAACCTTATTTTAAAAACATTTTTAAATTGTCATCATTTTTCTAACATACGATGTTCTTCTCATCTCTCTTTACGATATTTTCTTAGCTAGACACAAGAGCGTTCGTTCTCTATTTGACAAAATCTGAGATGTAACTTCTTCTATAAAGTCATCTTCAACATCTCCGGTGTTCTTGTGTCTCTTTCTCTTGGGGCCATGGCAATTATCTCATAACTATGTAATGGTGTCCTTCTTTCTTCCCTCAGTAGGCTGAGTTCACTGTAACCTCCACCACATCTTACATTATTCTCTCTAACACTGCTCCAGCAAAGAGCTGAACATGATGGAAACACTCAACTGATTGTATGTTTGTTTTATTTTGTTTTGTTTTGTTTTGAGACAGAATCTCACTATGTCACCCTCAGTAGAGTGCCATGGCGTCACAACTCACAGCAACCTCAAACTCTTGGGCTTAAGCAATTCTCTTGCCTAGGCCTCCCAGATAGCTAGGACTGCAGGCGTCCACCACAATGCCTGTCTATTTTGTTGTTGTTGTTGTCATTGCTGTTTGGCAGGCCTTGGCTGGGTTCAAACCTGCCAGCCTTGGTGTATGTGACCAGTGCCCTAACTGCTGAACTACAGGCACGGAGCCTTCATTAATGTTTGTTGCTTAAACAAAAGATCGTTTTAGTAACGCTTTGGAATTTTCAGACTAAGTACATTATTTTATCCCAGCCAACTTCATGTTGACAGGCAACTATTTTTGCCATTTAAAGTTGAGACTCAGAGAGGAGAAAAGTTTGTCCTTTTTACATAACTTGCAAGTACTTACAAGAACTTACTTCAGTTGTCTGACTATTCTACATATCTACTTTTCTTCCCCATATATGTATACAACGCTGAAGTTCTTCACATCAGGAAAAAGTCTCACTCTATCTGGTGCTTTCTCTCTGATCTTGGGCAAGTCACTGAAGCCATGTGACACATAAAACCTCCATATATTTTATTTTTTGTTTTCTCTTTATTTTTCTTTTATTTTAGATTAATATGAAGATACAAATGTTTAGGTTACATTGTATTCAGTTCTAAGGTAAAGTTCAAGTTGTAGTTAAGCCTTTCACCCAAGGGACGTACTGAACACCCTTCCATTGTGCACATTAGGTGAGATTCCCCCAATCGCTCTCTCTCTTTCCCCTCCCCCTCACTAGAATATACTTGCATTTTCTTTCTTATAGGTATGCAGTTCTTTGTATATTGGTTTCATATTAGTATTGAGTACATTGGATACTTTTCTTTCCCATTCATGAGGTACTTTACTAAGAAGAATGTGTTTCAACTCCATTCAGGGAAATACAAAAAATATAAAGTTTCCATCTTTTCTTATGCTGAATAGTATTCCATGGTATACCATATATACTCGAGTATAAGCTGACCCGAGTATAAGCTGACCCCCTTAATTTTACCCTAAAAACTGGGAAAACTTAGTGACTTGAGTATGAGCAGAGATGGAAAATGCAGCAGCCACTGGTAAATTTCAAAAATAAAAATATATACCCAAAACAATTACAATAATTGAGGAATCAGTAGGTTAAATGATTTTCAATATTTACTGCTAAAGAAAAACTGTAAACTAGCAACAACTTTAAAACTTTATTAAATAAAGTGCAGACAACTGTAGCTTAACAGGTAATCAAGCTAAATCACAAAGACGACTGGAGACTACGTGCATTTGATTAGGTGTGCGTGCACCGAATCAAATAACCTGTATGACCTGAGTATAAGCCGAGTTCGGTTTTTTTGGCACAAATTATGTGCCGGAAAAAACTCGGCTTATACTCGAGTATATACGGTACTTCAGGCAGTGAACCTGGGTCTGATTGGCTTTGTGAATGGAAGTGGGGAGACGCTGCTTCACTCTTGGTTTACTTATCTGGAAAGGGCTGCAGGGCTCCCTCTGAGGGGTGGCAGCCCCATCCTCTCGCTTTGGTCTCACCCAGACTTTACCTCCTCTCTCTATTATTCTCCATCATATAATCCTGTTACTTCCTCTGCAAGACAATCTGTAATTATTTTATTCTTTTATTTGCTTGCTAATTCAGCCTCCAAATTCCTCTCAAGGCAGGTACTAAGTTTATGCTGGTCATAGCTGAATTCACAGCACCTAACACATCTAACACAGGTGTACACGCGTGGCATGTAGTGAGTACCCAGCGATTAAACGTTAATACCAGTTAACCGTCTCATGTAGGTGCCACTTGGAATCAGCTATCCTCCAGGCCCTCCTTCTCCTCCCAAAGCTTAGGTGTGGCATTGACTGTCTTGAGTTCTCTAGTCAAAGGGGACAAAGATTCCAGAGCTGCATTTTTCTACAGTTCAACTTCAATTTTGGTCCAACTTTAGTCCCCCCTAGCGACGCGGTTCTGGCTATTTTTGGCCCTACAGTGGCACCTGGTGGGCACATTTATCTGTGCACCCCTCTGGTCTCAAACTAGGAATGGGTTGGGGTGGGGGTGGGGGCAATGACAGCAGCTGAACAGGAAATGGTAAAGTGGAGCAGGGACCAGAGAAGGCTCTGAAAAGCAACGTAATGATAAAGTATAGAGAATCCCTCTTCTCTCTCTTCCCACTTTCTTTTCTTTCTTTTTTTGAGACAGAGTCTCACTTTTTCCCCCTTGGTAGAATGTCAAGGCGTCAGTTCACAGCAACCTCAAACTCTTGGGCTTAAGCGATTCTTGCCTCAGCCTCCCAAGCAGCTGGGACTACAAGTGCCCTCCACAACCCCCCGCTGTTTTTAGAGACTGGGGTCTCTCTGTAGCTCAGGCTGGTCTCGAACTTGTGAGCTCTGGCAATCTGCTGACCTTGGCCTCCAAGAGTGCTGGGATTACCAGGCATGATCCACCATGTCCGGCCTTGCCCACTTTCTTGAAGCATTAAATTCCTCCCAGGGTTTCAAAGGTCAGGTTCCAGGGGTGTGAGTCCAACCAAACTCCTTTACTTTCCTCCAACCCCTTTATCCTGAAGCTTTTTCCATCTCAGTAATTTCCTTCCTTCCTTCCTTCCTTCCTTCCTTCCTTCCTTCCTTTTTCAAGACAGAGTCTCACTTTGTTGCCCTCCGCAGACTGCTATGGCATCACAGCTCACAGCAACCCCAACCTCTTGGGCTCAAGTGATCCTCTTGCCTCCGCCTCCCAAGTAGCTGGGACTACAGGCACCTGCCACGATGCCTGGCTGTTTTTTAAGATGGGGGTTTCCTTTTACTCAGGCTGGACTTGAACTCCTGAGCTCAGGCAATCCACCGGCCTCAGGCTCCCAGAATGCTAGGATTACAAGTGCGAGCCATTGTGCCTGGCCACCCATCTCAGTAATTTCTCAATCCAAAAACACGTGTGTACTATTTCATTTCTTTCTTTCTCTCACACTCCATGGTAAACCCTGCCTGTTCTATCTTCCAAAGACATGTCTAGCATCTGACCACTTCACTCTATCTTTCCTACTCTGGTCTGTGCAGATATAATCTCTCAACTGGAAAAGATTCCTCCCTGGACACTTCTCCAAAGACGATATACAATGGCCAACAGACATGTGAAAAGATTCTCAAACTTCTTTAGTCATTAAAGAAATGCAAATCAAACCCACCATGAGATGCCACTTCAGATCCATTAGCATAGCTAGTATCAAAAACAATGAGAAACAGGCCAGGTAACAATGGCTCATGCCTGCAATTGCAGCACTTTGGGAGGCCAAGGAGGGAGAATTTCTCGAGGTCAGGAATTTAAGGAAGGAAGGGAGGAAGGAAGGGAGGAAGGAAGGAAGGAAGGAAGGAAGGAAGGAAAGAAAGAAAGAAAGAAAGAAAGAAAGAAAGAAAGAAAGAAAGAAAGAAAGAAAGAAAGAAAGAAAGAAAGAAAGAAAGAAAAGAAAGCAAGCAAGCTTGGTGTGGTGGTTCATGCCTGTAGTCCTAGCTACTTGGGAGCCTGAGTTGGGAGGAGCACTTGGGCCCAGGAGTTCTAGGTTTCAGTGAGCTGTGATTAAGCCACTGTACTGCTCCAGCGTGGGTGAAAGAGAGAGACCCTGTCTCTAAAAAAAGAAAAAGAAGAAAAAAAAGAAAAATAACAAACAATAAGTATTAACAAAGATGTTGCTGATGGGATGTAAAATGGTGCAGCTGCCTGGAACCAGTATGGCAGTTCCTCAAAATCTAAACATAGAAGTACCACATGATGTAGTGTTTCCACTTCTGCTTATATACCAAATAAAAAGCAGAGACTCAAACAGATACCAGTGTTCCTATCAACATTATCACAATCGTCAAAAAGGAGAAACAACGCTTCCTGTGTTAGGGGCATAGCTACAACTTAGACTTTGCTTTACAAATGCAAGCAATGTAGCCTAGTAATTAGAAGTTACTCATAGTAATTAGACTTTTATTTTTTTTGAGACAGATTCTTACTATATCATCTTTAGTAGAGTGCTGTGGCATCACAGCTCATAGCAACCTCAAACAGTTGGGCTTAAGCAATTCTCTTGCCTCAGCCTCCCAAGTAGCTGGGGCTACAGGTGCCTGCCACAACACCCAGCTATTTGTTGTTGTTGTTGTTGTTGTTGTAGTTGTCATTGTTGTTTAGTAGGCCTGGGCCAGGTTCGAACCCGCCAGCCCAGGTGTATGTGGTCAGCGCCCTAACCACTCAGCTATCGGTGCCCTAACCACTCAGCTATCGGTGCCCTAACCACTCAGCTATCGGTGCCCTAACCACTGAGCCCAGACATTTTTTTTAAAAAGACAAATGTTAAATCAGAAAGAATGGTTAAATGCAATACTATGGATTATTTATCTAGGATAAACTACTTAGTTTGCAGAAAAAAGCAGGAACAACCCAAATATCTGCCACCAGATGAATGGACAAACAGAATGTAGTGGATACACGCAGTGCCATATTGTTCAGCCATAAAGAGGGGTGGGTTACTGAGACAGGCGTCCACATGGATGAACCCTGAAAACACTGTGTTTATGGAAATAAGCCAGATGCAAAAGGCCTAATATTGTACGATCCCACTTATACCATATTCCTAGAATAAGAAGTAAATTGAAGGTTCAACAGGACTGGTGGGGATGGGCATGATGGGTGGGCATATTGTTTAGTGGGTAGAAATTTTTTTGCTTTTTGTTTTTTTGAGACAGAGTCTCACTCTATTGCCCTTGGTAGAGTGCCGTAGTGTCACAGCTCAAAGCAACCTCAAACTCTTGGGCTTAAGCCATTCTCTTGCCTTAGCCTCCCAAGTAGCTGGGACTACAGGCGCCAGCCACACGCCTGGCTTTTTTTTTTTCTTAGAGACAAGGTTTCTAAAAATGACGTCTGGGCTTGGCATCCATTGCTCAGTGGTTAGGGCGCTGGGTGCACACACCGGGGCTGGCAGGTTCAAACCCAGTCCAGGCCTTCTAAACAACAGTGACAACTGCAACAACAACCAAAAAAATAGCAATCCACCCACCTTGGCTTCCAAAAGTGCTAGGATTACAGGTGTGAGCCACCACACTGGCCGTGGTAGGGAGTTTTTGTTTGGGCTGATAAAAAAAATTCTGGAAAAAGTAGCGAGGACAACACAACGCTGGGTATACTTAATGCCACTGAAATGTATGAGGCTGTCTGGAAAGTATCCAACCATGTACTATGAAAAGTCCAGACGGCCAGCACGGCGGCTGACGCCTGTAATCCTAGCACTCTGGAAGGCAGAGGCAGGTGGATTGCCTGAGCTTACTAGTTCGAGACCAGCCTGAACAAAAAGCGAGACCCCATCTCTACTAAAAATAGAAAAAACTGAGTCAAGAGGATTGATTGAGCCCAAATTAGAGGCTGCTGTGAACTATGACACCATGGCACTGTACCCAGGGTGACAGCTGGAGCCTTTGTCTCAAAAAAAAAAAAAAAAAAAGAAAAAAAGAAAGAAAAGTTAAGACATGCATGGCTGGATACTTTCTGGACAGCCCTTGTCCACTTAAAAATGGCTAATGTGGTAAATTTTATATCATGTGTATTTTCCTACAATTTTTAAAAAGTCAAAGGAATAAAGGACTCCTCCCTGGTGTTCCTGACTGCATTCTCCTTTAACTGCTCCACCACCCCCCTTAGAGTCTACTGTTCACGTGATGGCTAGAGGGATCCTGTGACACCCTAAGTCACCTCACGTTTAGCCTCTGCTCAGATCGGCCCCAGTCTCTCAGAGTAAAAGCCCAGCCCCCCAGGCCCCAGCCCCACACCCTCCCTGGCCTCACTCACCTCTGGATGATGCTCCTTTGCTGCCTCCCCAACTTCTGAGGTGTAGGCTCCTCTGCCTGGAACTTTCTCCTCATATCCACACAGTTCACTTTCTCAGCTCCCTCGGGCCTTTGCTCAATGTTCCTTCTTCAGCGAGGCCTTCCCTGGTCACTTTATTTAAACCCATGTACATGTCCTCACCCCCTTGCCTGCTTCACGTTTCTCTTGCCATCTGTCTGCTATCTGGTACAGTTCACTTACTTATTTGCCTATTGTCTTGACTCCTCCCACGTAATTCGAGCTTTAGGAATGCAGGGACCATTCTCAATTCACTGACACATGCGGGACACTCAGATTTGTTGAGTCAGTGAATCCAGGAATAGAGGGAAGGGGTGGGCAGGGAAGCAGCAGAGAGTGGTGGGGCCTGGGGTTGCTGGAGAGCCACGTCCCGGCTAATTCTCTTTGCTTGGTTTTTGTCACAGGGGAAAGCATCTCATTATTGTCTGATTGATTATTTAAGAGAAGCCAGCAATCTGGGTTTTTAGCGAAATTCTTCAAAGTTTTACATACTGGGAATGAGTTTAGTTTTTTAAAACATTGAACAGATCAGGCCAAGTTTGACGGTGCATACCTGCAATCCCAGCACTCTGGGAGGCCCAACGGGGAGGATCTCTTAAGGCCAGGAATTTGAGGTTGTGATGAGCTATGACTGTGCCATTGTACTCCATCCTGGGAAACAGAGTGAGACCTTGCCTCTAAAAACAAAAACAGGGTGACTCCCCTAGCTCAGTGGGTAGGGTGCCAGCCACATACACCGAGGTTGGCAGCTTCAAACCTGGCCCAGGCCAGCTAAAACAACAATGACAACTGCAACAACAACAAAAAAAGCCAGACTTTGTGGTGGGCACCTGTAGTCTCAGTTATTTGGGAGGCTGAGGCAAGAGAATCACTTAAGCCCAAGAGTTTAAGATTGCTGTGAGCTGTGACACCATGAACTCTACCCAGTGTGACAGCTTGAGATTCTGTCTCCAAAACAAAACAAAACAAAACCAAAACCCAAAAACAAACAAAAAAACCCAGATAGATAGATACCTATCCATCTGTGTGCTAGGTAAGTTTGGCTCATGGGCCACTGTTTGTGGGAAATGGTGAGTTCAGTGAAATCTCCTTGTATACAAATCAATAAAGGGGTACAAAGGAAGAACTAGGGTAGGGACTCCAAAACTCTTTAAAATAATAGGTCTAGCTAAAATAATAATAATAACTACTTACTACCCATAATTGCTACTTTGGAGTCACCCAGCAGGTAGTCATAAAGAGTCTTAACTTGAAACCTAAGGCTAGTTTTTGAGATATCTTCTGGGCCCTACATTCTGGTAGAATGACTGACCCACCCAGACCAGCAGCCCATACCACGGATCTGAATCAACCGGTCTTGTGACCCCTGATCTAAGAACCTGGTCAGCAAAGAAGACAATTTCTTTAGCCCTAGGGCTCTGCTCTGAACCCATCCAATGAGCAGATCCAATTACATAGCCTTTGGCCTGTCAAACTGTCCTTAAAAATCTTATCTCCCCAATTCTCCAGAGGCATATTTGAGAAATTCTTTTCATTTCCCACTTAGCATCATTAAACTCTTTCTCTGCCATAACCCCTGCTATCTCAGGGTACTGGCTGGCAAAGAATCTGGTTGGGAAGCAACAACAGGGTCCCCATCCTGAGTCTCCACTCTGTTTGCTCTGGGTAGAGTGCCCTGGCATCACAGCTCACGACAATCTCAAACTCTTGGGCTGAAGAGATTCTCTTGCCTCAGCCTCCCAAGGAGCTGGGCCTATAGGCGCCTGCCATGATGCCTGGCTAGTGTTTCTATTTTTGGTAGAGACAGGGTCTCATTCTTGCTCAAGTTGGTCTCAAACTCCTGAGCTCAAGTGATCCTCCTGCCTGGGCCTCCCAAAGTGCTAGGATTACTGGTGTGGCCACCATCTTCTTGTTTCCTAAATCAATCCCTCCAACCCTGCACCTCTGCTTGTTCTTTCCCCTCAGGACATCTTGCTGGGCACCTGCCAGTCAAGGTATCATCTCTGACCTAGTGGTTTTACTTTAAAACACAAACAGGGGAGTAAAGGGTAGGTATATAGTGTGGAATCTTGTCAGCTCAGGTCTCGGCAAGGGCTCAATCCCTCCCTGGGGCAGAGGGATTTTAGAGAGGCATGAACCAGAAGACACTCTCTTTGCCCTCAGGATAAAGTAGGTATACTTGATTATTTTTAAAATTTATTTTAAAATATTTAAATTGGAATCTACCTATGCATCTATCAAAGTGCACATCTGAAGTGTCCGGCATGGTGAAATTTTACATGAGTATCCAGCCTAGCCTTCCAGGTCTCCATTTGGCAAGGGTTGCTCCAACAAAATACAAACGGAATGATTTTAAACAACAGAAATGTATTCTCTCAATTGGAAACTAGAAATTCAAAATCAAAGTGATGGCAGAGTTGGTTCTTTCTGAGGGCTAGAAGGGAATGATCTGTTCCAAGTAATGCTAAAGATTTCCAGGAAACTACCAGAAGCTAAGAGAGACCTGGTATTTGGTCCTTAAATGCCACTTACTGGACCTCATTCTCTCTGGGCCTCAGTTTCTTTGCCTGTGAAATGGGAGACAGCCCCCAAAACTAAAAAAAGAAAAACTGGCTAGTTTTCTTGCCAAATCTGGCTCCCAGACATATTTTATTTAACCTGCATATTAATATATGAACTTTGAATTGTTAACCTGTAAAAATCTGGAAACTTTGACTAAAACCCAGATTTCTGGCCTCTTTAGATTGGCTGAGCAGTCATGGTAGCCCCCTTTTGGAAGTCTCCAAAAGCCTGTCTTAAAAAATGTAAGCTTCTATGAAAGAGATTCAAGGAGGTGGGGGTAGGGTTGCCAGATTTAGCAAATAAAAACACAGGACGCTCAGGTTGTCAACCCTAGGTGGGAAATCAGAAGGAACTGGATTTCAGGTGGGGCCGCACTATTCAGTGCTATTCTGACTTTTACCACCAGAGGGAAGCAGAGCTGAAAAGTTAACCTGAGTCCTCCAGGCTCAGGAGGGTTTCTCTCCTAGGACCTTGGGGCACCTGGGACTGAGGAGGGGCGGGAAGCTACAAGGAGATGGAGGAGGGAAGAGCTGGAGACTATGCCTGACCTACTGTCCAACAACTAGGGGAGGCTAGAGGAGGGAGAAGTCCTACCAGGGATGATCAGGGAAAGCTTCTAAAAAAGGAGACTCTTTAGCCAGGCCTTGAAGACAGGCAAGATTTGGGAAGTAAGGAATGAGGGCATGTGGGAAGGAGGCATAGCCTGAACAAAGACTTGGAGGGAGAAATGAGTCTGCAGAGGAGGCATAGCCTGGCTGAGGCAGTATGACAGTGTCTGAAATTCTGAAACATGCCTCGAGTCATTGTTTCAGTCTTAATTCAGGGATACAAGCAACAGAAACCCACCTCAAACTAATTGAAGCAAAAAAGAAAAATAATTGTCTAAGGTAAAAAGTTCTGGAGAAGACTTCAGACCTGCATCCAGGGATTCAAATGTCATTAGCCAGGCATGGTGGCACATACTGTATAGCCCCTACTACTCTGTAGGCTGAGGCAGGAGGGTCACTTGAGCCCAGGAGTTTGACACTACAATGAGCTATGATTGTACCACTGTACTCTAGCTCCAGCCTGGGTGACAGAGTGAGTTCTGTCTCAAAAAAATAAATATATGTATATATCATTGTATATCTGCCTCTCTGTGGTGGTTCCATTCTTAGACAAGCTTTCTGCTCTGGTCAGCAAGATGACTGCTTACCCCAGGCAGCAGCCACCAGGCAAGAGAGAATCTCATTCACAATAATTCCACCAGACATCCTGGGGATCACCCTGACTGTGTCATCTGCTCATTCTGAAACTAGTTGCTTCAACTCTCATTGATATGGTCTGAGGCACAGGCCACCTCTGGTATGAGGCTACATCTACCCACAGCCCCTGGATTGATAGTAGAAGAGGAAATGGTCTCCAAAGGATAAGCAAGGTGGTCTCAGATGATAGGACAACAGGTGCTGGACACATAAAAAACTGGGAACAGGGGGTGGCGCCTGTGGCTCAAAGGAGTAGGGTGTCAGCCCCATATGCCGGAGGTGGTGGGTTCAAACCCAGCCCTAGCCAAAAACTGCAAAAAAAGAAAAAAAAAGGAACAGGGAGGGATAGAGCATGAGATTTATTTGTATTATCTGTTTGTTTAGCTTGTTCAATGTGAAGGTGTGTGTGTTTTCAAAAGCATCCATCCCGGCCCACACCTCCCAAGGGCCGTGCCTAGATAACTGCAGCCTGAACTCATTCACTTAAAAGGCAGTTAGTGGCAACCATGTGCCAGGAACTGTGCCAGAAGCACAACAGTGAACAAAAGAGATGAAGTCCTTGTCTTCTTGGAGTTTACGTCCTGGTGGGAGAGATGAGTGAAAACAGAGACAGCTAATATACAGACGACTGTGTAATGTAATAGGTAATAATTAAGTGCAGTAAGGACAAATAAAGCAGAATAAAGGGAGGGCAATCAGTGTGTGTATGTGGGTGCACACGCATGCGTGGGCATATGTGTATGTGTGCGTGTGCGCTCGCATGTGTGAATTCCTCACAGGATGGTCAGGAGGAGGAACGTTTCAGCAGAGACCTGAAGGAGGTGAGGAGTGAGCCAAGCAGATGTCCTGGTAGAGCATCCCAGGCAGAGGGAATAGCAAGTGCAAAGGCCCCGAGGCAGGAATGAGCTTGCTGTTTTCAAGGACCATGACTCTAAGCAAAGGGGATATCAGAGAAGTGAAGGAGATGGGCAGGGGATTTGGTGGCCCTATGGGCCACTGCAGGGACTTTGAGTTTTACTGTCCATAAAACAAGGAGCCTTTGGCGGGTTCTGAAAAGTGGAGGGATGTGATCTGACTTTGATTTTAAAAGAACTGGCAGCCGGGCAGGAAGTAGATCACAGGGTGCCAGGGTGCCTGCACGGAGACTGCGAGCATGACATTGCTGGGCCAGGGTGGCAGCACTGGAGGTGGGGAAAGGGTGGGATTCTGAATGTATTTTGCAGGATAAGCCAATATAATTTGCTGATGCATTGGTGTGAGAGAAGGAGAGGAATCAAGATGACCCAAAAGTGTTTGCCCAAGTAACTGTTGGCATAAGAGTTGCCTTTTCCAGAGACAGATGATTGCAAGAGGAGCAGTTGACATAGTTGAGAACCTACTATGTGCAGAGTTATATCTGGGACTTAGCCAACCTTGTCTTAGAACTTGGCAGAAGAGACAGACATGAGCCACTAGACAAGTAGGTAGAGGAGAAAATACTGGTTAAGAAGGACCACGTTGAAGAACAGAACCGAACAGAGTGGTGGGAGTCTGTACTTTATCCTAAGAGCCACCGGGAACTGTGGGAGGGTTTGCAGCTGAATGACAGGATCTGCTTTACCCTTTAGAAAGCCACTCTGGAACTGACTATCAGGGCGAGAGGAGACGGGGAGACCCCAAGGTGGAAGAGCTCTGGAAGAGGAACAGGGGCAGGGAATCACCCCTATACTCTGCAACAGGCACTTTAGGGACTTGGTGACATTGCTGTCCCCCTTGCCTCACCCCACCCCCACTGCTTCACCAGGACTATTGACTATTGGATGGCTGTATCACCCCCTCATTTCCCTGCCATCAGCTCCACCTCCCAGCCTTTTCATTTCCTCAGAGCTGCCGCACTATTGCTTATATCCTGTTGGCCCAGACCCCTACCCTGCCAGCAGCTGGACATCTAGGTGGCGCCTTCCCACACTTTCTCCTGGGGTGGCGGGGAGGGTCTCCTACCATGCCCTGCAGCTCCATTTCTGCCTTTTGTCTCTCCATCCTCAAAAAACTCTCCCCTGGCTGACTCAATCCTTCTCCCTAAATATTAGAGTCAAGTCACAACCCAGTGTGTTCACAACATTTTAAAGTCAGCACCATCCACCCTCCCATTTCACAGCCCAGGAAAGTAGGCCTTTCAGAAGGAGGATTTGGCTGGGGCAGAAACCTGGTTTTATCACTTCCTAACTCTGTGACCATGGATCACTTCTGTCACGATTTGGTGCCCCAGTTTCTTTAGCTGTAAAATGTGCATCACATAGATAGAATTTCCTTCCCTACAGGGAATCACCTGGGCAGGAGCTACAACTCCTGGCCTTTCAGCTAAGGAAAGCCACGGACTTGTTTTATCTGGCTGACATTGTAGCTTCTCTAAGCTAAACTTGGAATGTTTTTAGAAGGGGGGCCAGACACCTCACCACTCCTTCTGTTTTAAAAAATACTGGATAATTTCCCACATTTTTGTTTACTGTTTAGCCCCTAAAGGCATTTCCATTTTCCAAAGTGGCCATGATCTCCCATTCCCTGTGCTCTGCCTGCAATATGACACTGAGCGATGGGGGCGGTCTACGTTTTCTCCCTGAGAATTTGGGACTATTGCACGTGCTGTGTGGCTTCCAAGGCTAGGTCAGGTAAGGTGATGCAGCTTCTACTTGGCTCTCTTGGGACACTTCCTCTTGGAACCCAGCGGTCACGCTGTGAGGAAGTTTGAGCTACACTGAGAGGATACATGTAGATTTTCTAGCCAACAGCTTCTGCTGAGGTTTCAAACAGCAGCCAGGCCCAACCACCAGATATGTAAGGAAAGCCTTTGAAATAATTGAAGCTCTTGGATTGCAACTGCATGAGAGATCCCCAAGCAAGACCCACCTCACCAAGCCCAGTCAACCCCTACGAGATAATAAAATGATATTGTTGCATTAGGCCAAGAAGTTTCTGGGTGATTTGTTACTCAGCAGCTGATAACTGAAACAGACTCCTTTACCATAGTCAGAAAAGGGAAGAGTTAGAAATCAAATCCAGGAATACCGATTTCCAGAACTTTCCAGAACTCACATAAACCATGCCTCTAGTGGTTGCTGTGTCTTCTGTTTCATTTAAGGAAGAAAACAGTGAGGAATGGTCAAGGCATAAGAAATTCTGAAGAGGAAGGAACTTAGCAATCTTGACCCTCAAGGAATTATGGCAATATTGACCCTCATGTTCCATGAAGAACATGTATGAAGTTTCTTCTGTGTACTCCAGTTCAGTGCTAGATGCACAGAGTTGTGAAAGTAACTCCAAGTCATAAGTACTGTGATTCTGATTCTGTTCCTAGCTACCAGTAGGGCACTGTATTCAGTAATTGCTCAATGCATGCTTATTATTCAGGATGAAGATGACAATGGAGCTAGAACCAAGAAGTCTTATGCATGGCAGTAAACAGTGGTCAGTAGTGCTGTGAAGAAAAATAAAGCTAATGGGATAGTGAGTAAAAGGGGCTGCTATCTTAATTTGAGTAACCAAAGGAGACCCCTCTGAGGCTTTGAGCTCTTTGGAGAGTGCCCGGTTGGCGGGACAGTGGTGCTGAGGTGGGAGCAGAAGGCTGAGTGCTGCAGAAGAGGCGAGGCCAGAGTAACAGGGGAGCATTGTGTGGGCCTGGGAGAGATTGTGCCCTTTACTCAGGTTAAGACGGGGAGCTGTTGAAGGGAGGTGGTGGATGGGGTGTGACCTAAGCTTTGAAATGGCCACTTGGGTCATCATCAGGAGTCCCTGAAGTTCCACTCCTCCCTCTAAAGTATGGAAGCCACTAGCTTCTCCTGCTCATTCCCAGCTAACCTGCAACTTCAGAGGGAGGAAAGAAACTTGTTTCCAACAGTCCCGTCAGTATTCCTGAGGTTGCAGCTCATTGGATAGACTTGGGTCATGTGTCCATCCTGGAGCCAATCACTGTGAGCAAGGGGGATGGAATGTTCTGATTAGCCAGGCCTGGACTATGAGTCTGCTTCCAGAGTCAGAAAGTGGAGTCAGGTCTCAGGAAGTGTGAGAACTCAGCATGGGGAGACTTCTTCCAAGGAAAATCAGGGTCCCTTGTCAGAAGCAAGTATAGGCTTGAAACATAACACTATAGAGTTGTCTCACAATGTGGCAAGTGGGCCCCATGTCAGGCATTCATCGCCCTGGGGCTTTGTATTAGTTTGTGAGGGAAGCCATAGCAGAGTAGCATAGAGTAGGTGGTAAGCAACAGAAATTGATTGTCTCATAGTTCTGGGAGTTAGACGTCCAAGATCAAGGTGTCAGCAAGGCTATGTATGCTCTCTATGGAACCCACAGAAGAATCCTTTTGTGCCTCTTCTAGCTTTTTGTGGGGGCTGGCAGTCCCTGGCGTTCCTTAGCTTATAGATACCTCACTCCAGTCTCTGCCTCTTTTTGCTGCTGTTGTTGTTGTTGTTGCAGTTTAGACGGGGCCGGGTTTGAACCCACCACCCTTGGTATATGGGGCTGGTGCCCTACTCACTGAGCCACAGGTGCCACCCTCTGCCTCTGTTTTTATATGGCTGTCTCCCTGTGTGTCTGTGTGTGTGTCTCTTCTCCTTTTCTCATAAGGACACCAGTCGTGTTAGATGAAGTGCGTATCCTACTCAGGTGTGAACTCAAGTTTTTATATCTGCAAAGATCCTAATAAGGTCACTTTCTAGGATACTAGGGGTTAGGGCTTCAGCATATCTTTTTTGGGAGGACAAAGTTCAACCTGTAAGAGGTTTCTTGTGGCAGGAGGCCAACTGTTAGTATTCATACTTCAGACAGCCATTGCCCACAACTGTTGGCTGTGGGAGGACATTTGGACAAGTCTCAGGAGAAGGGAACAGCTGTGCTCTTCAGCAGCCAGCACTCAGAGCAGCTAGACTGGCAAGTTATTTAATCTCTCTCTGCCTCAGTTTCCTTATTTGGAAAATAGTTGAAGAAAGCATGCTTCTTAAAACAGTGCCTGACACAGGGTAGTATTTAGGAAGTATTACCTATTATAATTACTATTTGGGCCATGATGAATGTGAGAGACCTTCTGGGAAGGAGCCAGCTCATGGACTGGCCTCTGCTCATCCTTCCCAACAGACTCCAACCCCCTGTCCCCTGAAGAGTTAATTTATTAAACAAAAATTTGAGATGAACCTTTCAAAACTACCTAATCCAATCTTGCATGACTTTCAGAGATGAAGAACTGAGGACCTGTAAGGAATAAATAACAGGGAATACAGTGGAGGTTATGAGACAGATTTTGGAGTCAGACAGACCTGGGCTTGAATCCCAACTGAGTGACCTTAGGTCAGAACCTCTGCCTCTCTGGGACTCAGTTTCTTTGTCTATATAATTGGTCATTAGTGCACCTATGGATGAACATGAATGATGCTCTCTAAATACTCATTGTATGGTAGCACCTATGTCATACTGATATTATTGTGAAAAATGGGCACATATGTGGTCATCCTGGAGGGAAAGGGCCATTTTTGGTCCCCAAGACCCATTGGCTTAGGAGCTATCAGCCCCAGGCCCCTGCCCTTGACTCTGGTCCTGTTGTCCTGTCTCCCATCTCAGCAGAAGTTTGTTTCTGGCTCAGGCTGTGCTCCCACCAGGAAATCGATATCCAGAGGCTGACGTCCACCTCTCCAGTGCTTTGAGCTGCTTAATTGTATGGGAGTTGGTGCTGCCGCCAAGGCCGTGTTCGTCAGAGCTGTGTGGCCACAGCCGTGCTTGGCTGAGAGGTACATTCATTACAGAGTCAGCTTTTATTGGGACTTTAGAGGGGCTAGGGAGGAGGAGTGAGGCAGCAGGCGGGCTTCATCCCCCGGGGTGCAGCTGGGCTTCCAGTCCAGGCTGCTGATAATAACAGCCAGCATTCACCCAGGGCTCACTGTGTGCCAGCACTTTCCTAAGAGCTTTGTAAATGTCTTCTCACTATAGTCCTAGGGGTGAAGTATTATGATTATCATTCTCATCCCATTTTACAGGTGGGGCACCTGAGGCCCAGAAGTGTGAAGTGGCTTGTCAAGTTCACTCAGATAACACTTTAGGCCAGGTGCTTTAGAGCCTGTGTCTTTAGCCTCTGGTTTGTGCTGTCTGGCAGTAAAAATGGTGTTGAAAAGTATGATGTCATAACAATAGCAGCTTCCATTGTTTTAAGTTAGCAGAAGCCAGGCCTGGAGCTAAGTACCACTACATCCTACTCCAGCTCTCTGAGAATGGGATAAATAGCCCCATTATATAGATGGAACAGCTCGTGTGGGTGTGAAGGTGCTTGCCTAAGGCTACACAGATGAAAAAAGAAACAGCTGGCTTTTTTTTTTTTTTTTTTAAATCCAGGGATGTCTGGTTTTAATCCTAGGCTCTTCATCAACCCCTCTGCTGCATGGCTTTGTTGGGAGGTCACTGATCATCTCTGGGCCTCAGTGCAATTTAAATCTATCAGTGAGACTTCCCGAGTTCCTAAGTGCCTTATCCAATTGGGGGCAGGGGCAGGTACAAAAGAAAGTGGGGATGCCATGGCCTCTGCCCTCGGTGTGTCGGATGCCAGCTTCCAGACCAGAGGCAGTATTTTTTCCAGCATCTCTTCCTGGCAGGGCACAGATCACCTGCAACACAATAACTGGGTGCTCTTTAGCAAGGCCAGTGCCAGCCCCAGAAATTCACATCCAGGAGGCCTCAAGGGGGCCCAGGAATCTGCATTTAAAGAAGCATGCCAGGGTATCCTGGAACATAGCCTTTGCAGGCCCCATAGAATTAGATTCTGCATTACTCTGGTCTTAATTAAAAAGTCTTACAAAGGAAACACATACTATATCCAAAGAAGGTCACTTTAGTCATTTAACAAATTCATACAAAATTAAGCAAATTTTTAAAATTGTGAAAGTAACATGTGTGTGTTTGTGTTAAAACATTCAAATAGTATAGGAGGATGAAGTGATTACTTTCAGACTGTTCCCCTCCTACTCTGCCTCCTGGAGCAACCCAAAGAAAACTACTCTCAAATGCTTATTGATCACCCACTTGAAGCCAAGCTGTACACTGGGCACTGGGGCCAGTAGGGGACCAGATAGATACCACCCCACAGAATCAACAACAACCATGACCATGACAGTTAATGTGTATTGAGTGCTTACAATGGCCAGGCCCTCGGCTTGCTGACCTTCCTAGTGCTGTGGGGAGGTGATACTATGGTTATTCCCCATTCATGGATGAGAATGGAGTTTATTGTCTAAATCATGATTTCCCAAGGTCAACCTGTATCAGAAGGATTTGGGGCCTGCTGCAGTAGCTTACGTTTATAATCCTAGCACTCTGGAAGGTGGAGATAGGTGGATTGCTTGAACTCAGGAGTTTGAGACCAGCCG
>CAUYPK010117567.1:0-24878 GCA_963574355.1 Loris lydekkerianus
AAGGCTATAACCCAACTATACCACAAGACTATGAGGAAAGGACCAAGGAAGGGGAAGGGAGGGGGGAGGTTTGGGTGGAGGGAGGGTGATGGGTTGGGCCACATCTATGGTGCATATTTTTATCTATAATAATAATAATAATAAAAAAATAATAATAATGCAAAAAAAGTAAAAAAAAAAAGAAACCCTGCGAGGTGGAAGGCTTGGGAAGTCTGCAGTTGAGGACATGAGGCTGGGAGGGAGGACTGTCACAAAGCTGAGAGCAGAGCGGGGCACCAGGCACACAGCAGGCACTCAGGGTCTGAGGCCTATGAACTAGGCATTGCCAGGGTCACCCCTAGTTCTGAAAACCCCCCAGACTCAGACCTGGTGCCATTCCCTTTTCATAATGACACAGGCCGTGGGATCCATCCTGGGCAGGGGCTAGTTTTCTAGATGCTCAAAGAGTAGATATGATACCTGAAGTTATCCCTCTTTTATATTCTGAATTTTAACAAAGTGTATATTACATTCATTTTATTACAGTTTATGATATTTGGTTCACAAGAGTATGTTTCACTTTACTTAGAAGTCAACTTAAATTTATTTTGTTTTTGAGACAGAGTCTCAGTCACCCTAGGGTAGAGTACCGTGGCATTATAGGTCACAGCAACCTCGAATTCTTGAGCTCAAATGATCCTTTTGCCTCAGCCTCCTGAGTAGCTGGAACTACAGGCACCCACCATAATACTCGGCTAGTTTTTAGAACAAGGGTCTCACTCTTGCTCAAGCTGGTCTTGAACTCCTGAGCTCAAGCAGTCAACCCACCTCAGCCTCCCAGAGTGCTGGGGTTACAGGTGTGAGGCACTGTGCCTGGCCTTAGATTTTAATTTTTTATTGTGGTTTTATACATAACACAAAAGTTATCATTTTAACTATTTTTAAAGATACAGTTTAGGGACATTGAATATATTCATCTTGTTATGCAAACATCACTGCCTTCCATCTCTAGAACGTTTTCATCTTCCCAAACTGAAACTCTGTACTGTTTACACTAAACAATAAGCCCTTTCCCCAGCTTCCGGATACCACCATTCAACGTTCTGTCTCCATAAATCTGACTGTGTTAAGTCACGCATATCTTTTTGTGACTGGCTTATTTCACTTAGCATCATTATCTTCCAGGTTCATTTATTTTCTAGTATGTGTCAGAATCTCCTTCCTTTTATTTTTTATTTTTTTATTTTTTGCATTTTCTGGCCAGGGCTGGGTTTGAACCTGCCACCTCTGGCATATGGGGCCAGTGCCCTAATCCTTTGAGCCCTAGGTGCCGCCCAGAATCTCCTTCCTTTTAAAGGCAGAGTAATATTCCTTCGTGTGTAAACATACCCACCATGTTTTGTTAATCCACTCCTCTGTGAAAGAACTCTCCTACCTTTTGACTGCTGTGAATAATGCTACTATGAACACGAGGATACAAATACATCTTCAAGACAAGACCATGCTTTTAATTCTTCTGGGCCTATGCCTGGAATTGGGGTTGCTGAATCATAAGGTTGTCACATTATTTTCCTAGCAGCAGGACCATTTTTTTTTGAAACAGAGTCTCCCGTTATCACCCTGGGTAAAGGGCCATGGTGTCATCATAGCTCATAGCAGCCTCAAACTCTTGGGCTCAAGTGATCCTCTTGCCTCAGCCTCCCAAGTAGCTGGGACTACAGATGCCCACCACAAAGGCTGCTTTTTTTTTTTTTAGAGACAGCATCTTGTTTTTGCTTAGGCTGGTCTGGAACTTCGGAGCTCAGGCAATCCATCCAGAGTGCAAGGATTACAGGCATGAGCCACCCTGCCCAGCCTTCATTTGCCCATTTTAAAATCAGGCTCTTTTTGTTGTTATTGTTATTGAGATGTTGAATTCTTTACATATTCTGGTATTAATCCTTATCAGCTATATGATTTGCAAATATTTTCTCCCATTCCACAGGCTGCCTTTTCCCTCTGTTGACGTATTGTGTCTTTTGATGCTGAAAAGTTTTAAATTTTAATGTAGTTCCATTTATTTATTTTTTTCTCTGTTACTTTTGCTTTTGATATCATATCAAAGAAATCATTGCCAAATCCCCTATGACGAAGGTTTGAAATGCTAAATTTTTTATTAAATTCTTCTCTCTAACTATTAAGTGATTCCTTACAACAGTATTTATGCAGCAAATCATTCATGATATCAAGATGCATGACATAGTGATAAAGTGTCATTGTCCCACGGTGGCCTCGTTTCCTGGATGTCCCTTCATCATCCTGTTTTAGGGCTGCCATTCCAGACTTGATGTGGGCTATGTAGTGGTGGGGACAAGCTAGGAGGGGCTAGGAGGGGAGAATCTTCAAACTCTGTCCTTCCTCTCTCCCACTCCACTTTTCTCCTCTTTTCACACCCTTACCTGAAAAATAGCCAGACATGGGACTTAGGACGTGTCTGCTGGCCCCACTTCCCTGCAGCCCCATCAATATGCTTGCCTGTCTCCCTGGAGCAGGGCCCTGGGCTGTGTGAGTAACCACCTCTGTCTCCCTCTGGTTTTTGTTTTTTTTTTAAATTGAAACAGAGTTTCACTTTGTTGCCCTTGGTTGAGTGCCATGGTGTCCTAGCTCACAGCAACCTCAAACTCTTGGGCTCAAGTGATTCTCTTGCCCTCAGCTGCCTGAGTAGCTGGGATTACAGGCGTCTGCCACAACACTCAGCTATTTTTGTTGTTGTTGTTTAGCAGGCCTGGGCTGGGTTCGAACCCACCAGGCTCGGTGCTTGTGGCCGGCGCCCTATCTCCATATGATTTCTATCCTCTTCCTTCTGGACGTGGGAGGTGGCATGTATCAAATTTATACATACGAGTTTGGAGAGGTCTTTGGATTATCTCAATATTTTATTCAGAAATAATATAAAATGTGCAGCAACAATCCAAAGAATTCCTACGTACATTAACCCAAATGTTGACACCGCTCCACGTTTGCCATACCCTTTCTCCCCCCATCCCCTCCCCCTTCCTTTCCCTCCCTCTCTCTATCTCTGTATATAAATACATATAATTTTTATTTTTTTCCTGATCTTTTAGAAGATCTTTTAGAATAACTTACTTTTAGAAAGTAAGTTGCAGGCACAATACTTCTACTAGTATTTCCCCCAAATCAAGGACATTTTCTTGTGAATGTTAAAATCAAACTTAGTACAAATATCAAAGTTAGGACCTTCCTTCCTCACCCTTGGTGGACACAGCAAAGCCTGCCCCAACCCCCCTGCTGTTTCCTAGGAGGAGAGCAGCCTTGTCCCCACTTTCCACTGCACCTGTGGGCTTCCAGGCATCTGTCCGAATCACTGAGGAGCCTGTGGGCATGAATCTATAGTGACAAGTTTCCAAATGTCACCCCTAGCTGTGTGTTGTCATAGTCAGGAACATGCATTCAGAAGTCACATTGCCTGAGTCTAAATCCTGCAGGGTGCAGCTGCTGAAGTCCAGATGACTCAGGCCTGAGCAGAGGTCTGCCGGCACTGCCTCTTCCTGCTCCCCCTTCTTCCAGTGTTGAGCTTGGATGATGTTTGGTGTTGTGGCCATTTGCAGACACAAGGAAAAGGCCAAAGATTGCAGGTGTATCCATTGAATCATTACCATAAACCTCTGGGCTTCTTGTTTTGTGAGAAAAATAAACCGTTATTAATTTAAACTACTGTTCTCATGTTTTCTTTTACTTGCAACCAAGGTTATTGCTAAGAGAGTTCATTGGAGATGTAAGAAAAGGTATCACACAGGCTATATCTTTTGAGCAGATCCTTGAAGGAGATCTCCAGGCAGCAGAGAGGGAGAAGGGCATCTGGGCAGACGCATCCCACAGGTACAAGCGCAGTGTGGACAGAAGTCGTGTGCTGTATAAGAAAGAATCCAGAAGAGTTTGGTGGATGGCAACATTCTCCAAGACAGAGAGATGCTGGGGAGAGTGTTCTAGTCTAGTGAAGCAGAATCTTCTAGTGGGGCAAAATCTGCAGGCAGGGATGTGCGCGTCGTGATAGAGGCATGCCTGTCTGTGCCTGGTTCCTGTTTTGGGAGCTGCAGAGATGAGGCTGGGAAGGTGGATGGGGCCAGACTCCAAGTGGTCAGGAGCTTGGTCAGCAGTCTTCCTGAGCCAGGCACAGCCTGACAATGTGCCGAATGAGTCTCTCATATTACACCACTCACAGGGATCACTTTGGGAGGAGAGAGGGAGAGGATGGGGATTTTCACAAATGTGCGGGACCTTCTTGCTCACACTGAGCTCACACTGTTCTATAGTAAAGGCACCAGAGCCCCCTGAGACTTGTCAAGTGGGGATATGATACCATTGTCTTTGCTGAATTGTGGAATTTTGGTGCAGAGATGGTCATGTGAAAGAATCAAATGCTGTGCAGAGAGTCAAGCAGACCCAGGTTTAAATTCTAGCCCCACTTGTTATTAACAGAGTGACTTGGAAACATCAAGTGTTCCAAACTCCTGCGTAAAGGAGCAAAAGGCCTGGCGTCCGGCGCTGAGAGGCATACCATAAATGTTACAGATTTTTAGTAAATTATTTGCGCTTTTTAAAAAGTCCTTCCATTTTCTCCTTTCTCCCTCTCTCATTAAAAGAAAAGCCAGCTTTATCTCTCCTTGCTTCAGGGAAGGCGTGGGCACAGCTGAACGCAGGAGTAACCTGCAGAGTGTTCAGGGGGCCGTTGCCCGAAGTCCGACTGAGTTCATAGGAGGACATGGAAGCAGCAGGGGAGACAGGCAGGTCCCAAATGGCATGGACCTGGCCCCTGCTCCTGGATGGCGGTCCAGGGAGGTAGGAAGATCAGAGGAGTGGCGTGTGGCTTGGCTGGAGAAGTATGTCAAAGGCAGCTTCCAGAAGCTTCGTTGGCCCAGGTGAGGCATAGAGGCAACAGGGGCTGGAGCAAGGACAAGAAAGTCCACCAGACCCAGCAGTGTAACTTGTCAGGCTGGAGAGTCACCTGGACCAAGCACATCTGCTCGGCACTGCTCCAAAATGACTAAGATTAATTTGTCCCCTATCCTCAAAGGACAGGGACACACTACAGAAATTCAATTGATTTGTAGAAGAGGAAAGAAACTGCTGCTCTGTACACACCTGAGATTCAGTCCAGCACCACGAGCTTGTAAATTCCGTGTTTTACAGATGAGGAAATGAGACCAGGGAATGGTGTGACTCCTTTAGGGTCATACACCGTCATTTATGACCCACGTTTGTAGAAGGCCTGACATGTGTCAGCTCGTGATACTCTTGTTTTTGATCCTCACATCACTCTCTCAGTGTCATTGTCTCTAAACTATGGAAGAGAAAACTGAGGGACAGAGAAATAAAGGCACTTGCGTAAGGTCACACCCTTGTGCAGCTGACCCAGGATTTGAGCCCAGGAAGGCCACCCATACACTTCCCAAGAGCCATGTTTCCCGGCCACCTGGCCTCGTGCAGCAGGAAGGGACATCCCTTTGGATTTCTTCCTAAGGCACTTTTCACAGCAGGGTCACGTATTAGATCCAATCTATCCCTCACCTGACCATGGGTTCCCTAAGGGCAGCGATGACGGCAGCTCTGTCTCTGCACGTCCGGTGCAGGTGCGTAGAAGCCTCTTAAGAAACTGCCTAGAATTGGCTTCGTGGGGTTCAGATCTGAGTAGAGGTCACAAGCTTGTGCCACGGAGGGCCTATTTTTTTTTTTTTTTTTTTTTTTGTAGCCATTTTTGTGTGTTAGTTCCCAGGTACAAGAAGTCTAGACCAAGAAGGGTCAACCCCACCTGGCACCAGGTAACTAGTGATGCAATCTTATCATGGCTTTTCTAAAAGCTTTTCACAGTTCTTAGCCTGCCCTGGTGGATAAGCTTTCCTAATGCTCTGTGCTCTTAGGATAGAGTTCCTGATAATGTGCACTTAGTATGATCTCAATCTTGTGAACAAACACAGAACAACCAGTGCTCAGGGATCTTTGATTCTTGGCTAGAGGGTCACTTTCCAGTGGGAGAGGTGGTTGAGTCTGATGTCTGGGGTCAGTAGGCAGGAGAGTTTGCTGCTGGGTCCAGCTGGGCCACTGGGGATGTGAAGTTGAGTGCTGCAGCCCTCCATCCATCCCTTCCCTGCTCCTCTCCTGGTGTTGCTGACCCCAGAGGATCTTAGCCCCAGATACCACAGATGGGGCCCACTACACCTGGACATCTTGTGTTGAGGGGTATCCAGAGGTTAGGAGGAGTGAGCTAGAAGTAGAGCTGCCTCCAGACCTGACATGGTAAGCTGATGAAATTTCCGCAGCAGCTGGGCCCTGCGGTGTGATGTGAGGTGCATGAGACCAGTCTCAGGACAGTTTCCAGCTCTGTCTTCATCATAGGCAAGCCGGTTGTCCTCTTTGAGCCCTGTCTCCAGAACATAATAAAGACATTGCCTGCTCCTCCTCCTGCTATTTCTCAAGGGTGGTGGCAAGGCCACACGTTCATTTGTTTGCTTAACCAGACATTTGTTGAGCACCTAGTGCACACAGACCCTGACTGGTGGGGCCATGTCTGCTGGGAAGAAGACAGGGAGCCAGCAATACCTTTCAGGGTGAGGGTTGATTTTTACTCTTTACTTCCCTGGGTTTTGAGGGGAAAAGAATCCCACAGAGTCAGCTGGATGTGCCCGAGGCCACTTCTAGAGCATGAATGCCGTAGTGGCCTGGCCTTTTGGGAGCCTGGCCCTCAGCTTTGTGAGGGGACATGGGTGGAGGGGACAAAGGGAGTAAAGCCAACCATGGTAGGGGGCAGAACTGGTCATCTTTCTAACTTGACCCCAAGTTAGACAGGGAGTCACATGGGCAGCCTGGGGACATTAGGAAGGGCTTTGGAGCAGGGTCAAAACCCCTGCTTCTCCTGTCTGAATCTGAGGCTGGCCTCCCGAGGCCCTTACAAGTCAAATGCATGAGACTTGGAGTCTGTCCCTTTCAGCAGTGTCCCCACCTGCCCTCTCTTCCACTCCCAGCATCCTCCCTGTCCATGCAGACTCCTGGTCCTGGTGGGTCTGTCCTCTCTTATCCTCCTGCGGTCCTGATGCCCTGGCCTTCCCATTTGGCCCCTGTGTGTTGACCTAACCCTGATCTTCCAGCGTCCAGCCTCCCTCACCCTTGGAGGTGAGTGACCCTGGTGTCACACAGCTCACAATCTTCCTCAATGATTTCATGGCTACAGTCTTTGGCCTCCTTCTTACCCTGAAACTCTCTCTGGCTACAGGCCTGAGAGAGAACCTGGGCTCCCTGGCCTGGGCTCTGAGAGCTGCTGCTCCATCTTGCCTTGTGACAGGCGCTTCTGAGAAACTCTCCCTGCACCCCTGAGTACTGCACCCCTGACCCAGGTACTGAGGCCTTACCTACTCCCTATCCTGTCCCTGTTGTATTGCTCTGCTTTCCCATGGTACTTGTCTGCCTTTCTGGCTCAGGCCCGCCTAGTTCTTCCACTTGCTAACGTGATCTGGCACTTACCCCTCACCTTCTCCACACCTTCTAAGGTGGAACCAAGGGCCCACGTCCTAAGGGTGCATGAGCTTGGGGCCTGCTAGACATTTAGACCATGCCCCATGCAGATGTGGGGATGTGGGGCAACCTGCTCTGTGCTCTCAACTCTGAGTCCCACTCACAGGTGACAGATTGAATAAACAGTCTCTGCCTCAGATGCCACTTTGGGAGTAGACTGACCTCTCCCCACCCCCTGAAAATGAGACTCGGGCAATTTCTGGATAGGGCAGGCTGCTGCTTTCCAGTGAACTCAGGCTGGGGAGAGGAGGCAGCCAGGATGGGGGTTGGGTCTGTGGTGAATAGGCCTCTTACAGAGCATAAGGTGGACCATGAAACAAGCGTCTGGCAATAGCTCCAGCTGTGTGGGGTCAAGAAGACCTGTTTGGAAGGGGAGCTGAGATCAGAGAAGCCCATGTTGACGCTTCAGGCCTAAAGACCGGGCATCTGTACCCTTCAACTTTGAAGTCCCTGGAGTGGTGGAATTTGTGGCCCTAATCAGCCCGGTCTTAGGTACGCTGACCTAATTGTGCTATCTTGCTATGTTTGTGGAGTGGCCTGAAGGCAGGGGCTGTCCCTAAAGTCTGGGCTTTCAGCCAGAGTGAACCTGCTCCCTCTATAAAGGCTGCGGGGAGTGGGCTCTGGCTGGTGGTGCAGTGGCCAGCCTGTGTGCAGGATGAGGTGCCTTGTGGTGCTCTTTGCAATCCTCGCTCTCTCCCAGGGCAGAGAGATCACCAGGTGAGTGCCAGCCCCCAGGGGAGGGGAGGGCAGTTCATGTCACAGCTGAGAGGCTGTGTCCCTGGTCTTCTAGCCATTGTCCCACTGGGAAGTCTTAGGAGGACATGCCACAGGTGCCCGGGATAGTGGCCTCTGTTGGTCTTGCCTTTGCAAGGGAGGGCAATGGAGTGTCTCTACACTTCAGGGTGT
Source organism: Loris lydekkerianus (assembly GCA_963574355.1). NCBI lineage: Eukaryota > Metazoa > Chordata > Mammalia > Primates > Lorisidae > Loris > Loris lydekkerianus. Next base: position 8,452 of record CAUYPK010117567.1, read on the forward strand.
GGTGAAAAGACAGGGAGTCACATGGGCAGTCTGGGGACATTAGGCTTTTGGAGTCAGAGTGCCTGGGATCTGATCTTCAGTTCCATTGCTAACTCTCTGTGTCTCAGTTTCCTAAAATTAGGACTCTAGCAGAGTCCATTTCATCAGGATGTTGTAAAGGTAGTAATAAACATATTTTACATTATAATACACACATAATGCTTTGAACAGTACCTGGCGCACTCTAAGGGCTGCATATACATTTGTTAAACAAAATAAAATTCTCTGTTGTACTGAGTCCTTTGTGGGTGAAGGTCCCAGGTTTTCCTCTAAAAATCGTAACTGATTTATTGAGCTGTTTGCTACTAGGTAGCAGGCACTTAGCTAACACTTTACCTATACTATCACTATTGCTCGTGGGTTAGGTAGATTTATTATTTGTGTTTTACAGATGAGAAAAATGTTGTATGAGGGAAGGTCTCTGAGCTGCCTAAGGCCACATGTCCTATGACAGAGGAGCTAGGAAGCTAGGACTTGGCCCTGGGAGACTTACATTCTTTTTTCATTTTTTTTTTTTGTAGAGACAGAGTCTCACTTTATTGCCCTCAGTAGAGTGCTGTGGCCTCACACAGCTCACAGCAACCTCCATTTCCTGGGCTTAGACGATTCTCTTGCCTCAGCCTCCCAAGTAGCTGGGACTATAGGCGCCCACTGCAATGTCCAGCTATTTGTTTTTGTTGTTGCAGTTTGGCTGGGGCGGGGTTCGAACCCGCCACCCTCAGTATATGGGGATGGCGCCCCACTCACTGAGCCACAGGTTGCTGCCTGAGACTTACATTCTTGCTACGATATCCCACTACCCCCAGGTGCTGTCAAGCCCTGGGCACAAGGAAGCCTGAATCCATTGCTGGGAAAGATGGATCCCTGAAAAGAGGTCAGGGTGCCTTTGATCAATCAAAGCTCTCTGAAAATAAAGTTCCTCCAGGTCCCAGGCATGCCAGCAACCCTAGCTCAGGGAGGTGGCTGGAGCTGCCTGTGGGGCTGCCCTCCTGGTTTAGCAAGAGGCAGCAAACCACCCTTTTGATGTTGCTGGCTTCTCTCTCTGGGAAAGGCACTCTGAGGCCTTGTGCTGGGTTGGGTCAGCCCAGCCATCTCAGCTACTCTCGTGGGTGTTTACAGGCATTCAGCAGTTAGATCCTGACCAATCAGGAACTGCAGGCTGGAGCCAGGCAGAGAACATTTGGTGGACCTGGACAAGGGGACATAGGCAGCTGTCAGCTTGACTTTAGGAGCTCATTTCAGCCTCTTCTTTTTGTGCTTAAGTCCTTTTGCACCATCTGAGATGAAGGCTGAGAAGCATTTTGCCTTTATAAGTCAAGTCCCAGTTGAAGGTACATAAGAGGGCTGGGAATGAAGGGCACTGGAGGAGAGACCCTAGCTCACACACAGCCTGCTCTGTGTGGCCATGTGGGATATGGATGACATGAGGAACTCCAGTCCCTATGTGAGTCTCACAACTGCTGTCATTTTATTTATTGCTGTCAAAGCACTTTCACATCTGCATTCTCTTTAAACCAGCCTCACAGAAAAAGACCACGTGATTCCTTGAGGTGGAAGGCGCCATGGGAATTGGCAAACTATTAATATTGTAATCTACAGGAAAGGAGACTAAAGACCACAGAGGTTAGGCCACCTGCTTGGTCAAAGGCAGGGTCAGGAGAGTGGCTGGAAAAGAGGGAGTTAAACTGCTTCACAGAAAAACTAGCTGAGGTGTCTTTGTGGAGCCTTGAAGGGGAAGGTGGGGGCTTTGGAGGAACCTCCAGGGGAAGGTCAGGGGATTTAGGGAGCCCTAAGAAGAAGGTCAGAGGACTTGGGGAGCCTTCTAAGTTGCTGCAGACAGGGCAGAGCCACGTGTAGAAGCAGCTTTTGCTGTTTGCTCTCTTGACCCCTCCCTGTTGATCTGCCTCTATCATCAACACCTAAACTTGACCAGAGGGCCCTGGGAAGCTCTTCAGAGAATTTCCATCCACTTTAGAGAAAAAGTTACATAGAGAGTGGAGAACGGGGGTTAGCAAAGGGCAGGATTTGGCATTAACCAGAGTGTGGAGGCTTTGTTTTCCTCTCCAGGCAGCGAGCTCCTGGAGGGTAGAGACTGTGTCCTTTTCTCTATTGTGTCTCCCATGTCCTGTCCAGTGTCCAGCACCTAGTAGGTACATAGCAAGGATCTGGTGACTGCATGAGTGGTAATGTGCTTAGTATCTTTCAAACTATGGGTTGTAGGACTTATTAACATTTTGTAAAATATGTCTAGAGGTTTTCTACCAGCGTGAAAAAAAGAGAAAGGACTAAAAAACATCGGAGTACACAGCATTCCGTAAAGATAGGCATTGATTTGTAAACTGATATTAGATGTATTTCTTACTTTGGATTATGAGGAAAAGAAATGTTTGAAAGCCATTGACTGGGGGTCAGTGAGGTTATTGACCAGCAGGCTGTGCCGGGAGGAGCATGTGAGGAGCAGTTTATGGGGCCCAGAGGTTCTGGGCTCTTTTGGGACTGGGCAGCCTAGGAGAGATGCCTGCTTTCATCCCAAATTCTGTCCCATTTCCTTAGGATCCCTCTGCACAAAGGGAAGTCGCTGAGGAGGATCCTGGGGGAGCGTGGACTCCTGGATGTTTTTCTGAGGGAATACCAGTATGCAATCAGCCAGAAGTACTCCAACTTTGAGAAGGTGGCCAACGAGCCTCTGACCAACTACCTGGACGTGAGTGGCCCTGCCAGCCTTTCCATTGACGAATTCTCTGCTCCTCAGTCCCGCCTCCTATGGCTTTTTCCTCTCTCAGGAATCTTGGCATCTGTGGTGGTGGTGGTGGGATACATCTCCCCACCTTCTGTAGGCTCTGTACAGAGCCAGCAAAAGCTGTGGTCCTGCTGCATGGCTCTGAATGCCACCACTGGGTGGGTGTGAGCCCTGGGACTGTCCTCACACACTCCTGGGGCTACATAATCTGCTCCCAGGTCCATCCTCAGTCTACCTTTCCCAGCCCAGGGAATCCACATGTTGTCTGCACTCAGCAGGGATGGGATAGCTGCTGCTTTTCTGCACCTGCCCTTTTCTGCCATCCTGTTCCTCCCACCCAGGACCCAGGCAGCCGTGTCCCTTGTGCCCTCTTCCTCCTGGAGCTTGTCTTTCTCTCACCTGTCACTCTTGGCAGTAAACAAACTAGCCTTTTCCCTCTTCTGTGCCTCATTTTCTTATTTAGATCATCTTCACCTCTCACCCCCAGCTCTGACAGCAGGGAGAGGCAGACGTGGCCGGGGTGGCTTGGCAGGGGACTTGAGGTCCTGCACGTGCTGATGCCCTGCCTCTGTCCAGTCTTCCTGCCCTGACCGGGATTTATGTTTTGCTACAAGATCTGCTTCTGAGGCTGAGTCTAGCAGTGGTTATAGGGCCTGTGGGAGGATAAGGCCAAGCTTGGCCAGGTGTAGGACCCTTGGTGGAGGCTAGAGATGAAGGACCCTCCTCAGAATCTTCCTCTTGACCTCCCAGGTCTCTGCGCAGAAAGCACGGGGCCTACAAAACTGCTCCCACTCCATTCTCGGCTTCGACCTTTGCTTCCTTCTCTCTCTGTACTGCTGGCCTCTGACCCAGTGCTGTCTGTCCCCAGTGCCAGTACTTTGGGAAGATCTCCCTTGGAACTCCACCCCAGGAATTCACCGTGGTGTTTGATACGGGCTCCTCGGACTTCTGGGTGCCCTCTGTTTATTGTAACAGCACTGCATGCCGTGAGTGACCTCCCTCTCCCACCTTCTCCACCATGCTCAGTCAGGGTGGCTGGGGAGGAACGTGGGGTGGGCGACTGGACAGCTTGGTTGGACCTTCCCGGCCTCCTGGGTGTGTCCCTTCTCCTTACTCAACCTCCCAAATAGCCACAGGCTGGGAAGGTTTGAAAGTCAGGGGTCTAAGCTAAAAATTAGGGAATGCTAGTTTCTTTTTCTTCAAAAAAAAAAAAAAAAAAGTATTTATTTATTTATTTTTTTGGTTTCTACTGGGAGCCAAGGCAAGCTTCTTACCCTCCTGGGTCCTCAATTTTCTGTTTTATAAAAAGGGGCATGATAGGACAGTATGGTCTGGGAGAGTAAAGTGAGAGGGTTTATTGATAGTGATGAATAAACATCAAACATGTGTTAATCATTTATTTTTCCAGCAGTCCTGGGAGGTTGGTGTTCTTTTAACCCCCATTTTATAGATGAAGAAACCAAGGCATGGAGAGAAAAAGGGACTCTTGGCTGAGATTTCTCAGTTGGTAAAAGTCAAGTGCCCATGACAGCCACAGTCAGGGATTTCTCCTTCCCTAACTACACAGGTAGCACTGAGCTCCAGAGAGCTGTGCTGAGCAGCAAAGAATAATTCTCTTTACTAAACTGTGGGACTAAGGCCATCAAGAGAGAACGGGCTGCTTATTTTCTATAGTGAGAATGGCTGGAATCTAGATGATGTTCTTCCAAGGCCTGGTGAGGGTTTCAGGCCTGGGTGGCACTGTGGGGGATGAGAAGATTCTAAAGGCCCCGCACTAACCCTGGGTCTGTGTTTCAGAAAATCACCAACGCTTTGACCCCCACAAGTCTTCCACCTTCAAGATGCTGGGTGAGGCCCTGTCAATCGAGTATGGCCTGGGCAGCATGGAGGGCTTTTTGGGCTCCGACACTGTCACTGTAAGTGGGCTTGGGGCCAGCCAGTGCTCACCTTGCTTTTCCCACCAGTCACTTTACCATGTCGACATGCTGGTTCCAGGGGGCCTCACTGCTGGCTGGTGTTGAGGAGCCCTTTGGGTCCTGAGAGGGATTTTAACCAACAGCCAGTGGTGGGTTGTCCTGCCCTCCTTTCTCTCCTTCCCATATCAGTGCTCAGAGGCCCAACCTGGCCACCTCCTCTGGGACCAGGTCCTCACTTCCTGGACCCTTGTTCATATGTCCATGTCAGAGTCTTAGTTCAGATTTATAAGCTTGTGCCAGCAGTGAGCTCTTCAATGTCCTATATGACTTATTTTAAAATTTCATTCTTCTGACAGCCCTTTGAGGAAAGTATTTTTATTCCCATTGTTAAATGACAAAACTGACACTCAGACACATTGATAACTTGCCAAAGTCACACAGCAGACACCTGCATGTGCTGAGCTCAGCCCAGCTCAGCTCAGGGAGCTCTCACTCCCTGCTAGTGCTCCCAGCTAGACCTCACTCTGTGAGTCACAGTGGCATCTTCCTCTGAGCAGGGAGCATCTGTACCCTCCAGGATCAGGCTCTGGCTTTCCCTCATCTCCTCTTGGCCTCTAGAGTACCTAATACATTAGTGGGAGCTTAGAAAGTGCCCACGCATGTCAATGTCTATCTTTCCTTCCTCATCCATCATCCATCATCCAAGATTAAAAATTAAGCAGTATCAATTGGGGCTCATCGCCTTGCTCCTCCTTGGATTCTTCCTTGGGTCTGGTTGAAGTGTCTTTAGCTTTGAGCCCTTCTCTACTGCCCCCCTTTTGCTCAGCCCCCTCCTTGGTTGGGCAGGTGCCCATCCCACTCCAAGAGTCAGCACCAGACAGGTAAGTGGTCCAGCCATCAGGCCTCTAGAAGGCTAAATCCAGCCAGGCACAGCAGTTCACACCTGTAGTCCTAGCAGCCTGGGAGGCCCAGGTGGGAGAATTTCTTGAGCTCAGGAGTTTAAGAACAGCCTGAGCAGAGTGAGACCCTGTCTCCATGAAAAAAAAAGAAAAGAAAAGAAAAGAAACAATAGAAATATTGGTGGGACATTGTGGCAGGAACCTGTAGTGCAACCTACTTAGGAGGCTGAGGCAAGAGGATTGCTTAAAGCCAGGAGTTGGAGGTTGCTGTGAGCTAGGCTGACAACCATGGCACTTGAGCCTGGGGAGCAGAGTGAGACTTTGTCTAGAAAAAACAAACAAACCCAGAAATAGAAGGCTAATTCTCCTGCCTAAGGGTCCTACGTCCTCTGATGTTAGGAGCTATTTGCTTTCATTCTGGCTCTTCTGAGTGCGTCCTCACTGGAGAGGTGGCCCTGTGCTGGCAAGCTCAGGGGTGGCGTATTGGGTTGATTTCTCTCACTCGCCATCTGGGGCTGGGGGTCAGGGAGAGAGCCCCCAGTCAGCTCTCCAGTAGTCTCCTGATGGCAGGCGTTGGGAAGCCTTCACCTCGTTTGGCAGCTGGCCTCATGCAGACTCTACTCTCTGCTTGTTTGAACCAGAGTTGGCTGGGTTCAGTGCGGGGACCAAGTGGGGAGATCATCCTAGTTCCCTGTTTCAAGCAGGAAGGTTTTGGGGGAGGAAGAAAGAATGAAGTCCTGTGAGACTAGCCTGGGGCCTGACTCAAATGACGGGACACTGGGGCCGGGAACAGGGCAAGGGCTGCCATCAGAGCCATGGGGAAGGGGGCTCTGAGCACAGGTGTGGGACATGCTGAGCTCTACTCAATCTAGGATCTCCCACCATCCAGGAGAACCCCAAAGAGGGAGTTCTGGGTGCTAGACTGAAGGGGCAGGGGCTCTCCTGCACTGGGCTGTGGTCAGGCAGGGCTCTGGGGTGGATGCAGTAGGCTTTTCTCTGCAGAGCTGGGTGACTTTGGACAAGCCTTGATTTCCTAATCTGTAGAGTGGACATGACAGTACTTGCCTCAGAGCACTGTGGTGAAGAATGAACATAGTAACTGTGTGTCCTTTATTCGTCCTTTCTTTCCCTGTGCCCCATCTGCTCACACATCCTGTTGGCCCTCCCTCCTCCCGTCATGGGTCTGCGCACTGCATACACCTCCCTTCCTGGTTCTGCCCCTAGCAGGTGGAACATCCTTCCAGGGGTCGCCCTGTTCCTATGGTCCTACCACCACCTGACACAGCAGCCAGACGATCCATTAAAAAGTCCTGTCATGCCCACCTTCTGGAAATCTTTCCGTGGCTCCTCATTTTACTTGGATTAAATGAAAAGTGGCCTGCAAAGCCCTATGTGATGGGGTCCCCCACCCCACTGTTCCCTGCCCTCCTCTGCCCCCCACTCCACTGTTGTCTATTGTTCCCTCTGTCCAGTGCACACGTGCTAGGACTGGCCACTTGTAGTGCATGCCTGGGTCTGCACTGCACCTACCCCCCTGGCCACCAGTGGCAATGTCACCATCAGTGAGGCCTTCTCTCTCCACAGCTTGAAATGACCTGCTGCAGTTGCCCTTACCCTGAGCTGTTTTTCTTTTTTTCTTTTTTAGAGAGTTTCACTTTGCTGCCCGTGGTAGAGTGCTGTGGCATCACAGCTCACAGCAACCTCCAGCTCTTAGGTGATTCTCTTGTCTCCTAAGTAGCTGGGACTACAGGGCCCCTGCCACAACGCCCGGCTACTTTTTGTTGCAGTTTGGCCGGGGCTGGGTTTGAACTCACCACCCTTGGTATACGGGGCCGGTGCCCTACTCACTGAGCCACAGGTGCCTCCCCTGAGCTGTTTTTCTTGAGAGTGCTTGTTGCCATCTGGCATGTGTTATGTTACTTCTTTTTAAAACTTATTTTCTGTCTCCCCCACTGGAATATAAGTTCCTGCAGGACAGGCACTTTGTTTTGCTCACTGCAACATCCCCAGGGCCTAATAGCTGGTGCATCGGAGGTGGCCCCATCTCTGTTTTCTGACAGAAAGTAAATGTGACTCCGTTTATTCTCTGGCACTTATTAGTTACAAAATGCCTGTTGGGCCTTAATCTCAGAATGGAGGCTACAGGGATGAACGAAGGGACTGTCTTCCTCATGCTAACACTTCTGGCTGGGGAGGCCCAAATGATGTGATTGCAGAAGTCAGACCTCAGAAGGTCTGGGGGAGAGCATTCTAGGCAGAGAAAATAGCAAGTGCAAAGGCCCTGGGGCAGGACAAATTGGGGCATTAGGAAGAAGAGCAGCATGGGTGGAACAGGGCAAGTGAAGGGGTAAGAAGTGTGGCGTGAAGAGTGAGAAGCAGAATAAGATGCAAGAGGACTCTAGGACAGAGGTTTCATTCTGAGCCCCATCAGGAACCACTAGAGGGTTGTACAAGGGGTGGCATGACTTAATTGTTATTTTTAAAGATCACTTTGGAGGTGGTCCTATATAAGAGATGGATTATAAGGGGGCAGAGTGGAAGCAGGAGGCCTGGCAGTGGCCTGAGCTAGAGACACTGGTGGCCAGAGTAGTCTGGTGGACACATTGGTTACCCAGGGAAGTGGGCAGAAGAAATTTTGGAATTAGTGCTTTTTTAGCACAGTGTCGATAAATGTTTGATAATCTAACATTTAGTAAATGCTCCATATGTGTTCAGGGTTAGTGTTATTTAGCCTAAGCTGCCTTGAGGTGCAAGTTTTATTATCCCATTTAACAGATAAAGGGATTGAACCTCAGAGAAGTGGTTGCCCAAGATCATACAGCTGGCACGTGGAAAACTGGGGACCCATCCCTGCTGGTGTTGGGGACATAAAATGTTCTTCTTGGTCTCCGTGCCTTTGTGGTATTTCTTGAGAGATGCTCCAGGCACAGCTGAGGAGGCCCTCAGAACATCCTTTGTCCTGCCTCCTTCTCTGGGCTCTTTCCCAGCTTTTGCACAATGAGCACCATGTCCTCCCTTTCCCTCTTCCCTGGCCTCCTCAGATCAAGTCTTCAGAACTGCAGCACGGACTATTGGGGAAGGAGGGTTTTTTCTTTCAATCTCAAATGACTACATTGCCTGTAAGAGGGAAGGAGGGCCAATGAGGCTAAGACTCTGTTGCTGGCTCCTGACTCAGGACTGGCGGCCCCCACCCTGGGAACTCCTGTCCCTGGACACAGGGAGTCCCCAGTGGTGTCATTATGACTCTCTTGCAGGTCTCCACCATCGTGGTTCCCGACCAGACAGTGGGCCTGAGCACCCAGGAACCTGGCGACGTCTTCGCCTACTCCCAGTTTGATGGGATCCTGGGGCTGGGGTATCCCTCTCTGGCCTCTAAGGACTCTGTGCCTGTGTTTGACAACATGATGAGCAGAGGGCTGGTGGTCCAGGACCTGTTCTCGGTTTACATGAGCAGGTAGGAGCTTCATCCTGCCAGGGACTGGCTTTGACTTCACAATAAGGACTGTCTGCTGAGGAGAGTGTTCAGCCCCTGGGAACATCACCTGTCACGGGTAGCTGCTAGCATCCAAGCGGACCCTCTCCTTGTTTCCAGATACATCCAACTTCCTGTCCAAAGGCTGCCATACAATTACTTATGCAGTCAGAGTCCACTGGGCCAAAATTTGTTGTTCATTTCTGGCATGTAAAAAACAAAGCCAGATCTTAACTCTGTAGGGGCTTTTAATTTCTTTTTTCCAAAGTGAAAAGGCCTCAGTAAGTATTTGTTGATGTCGTTGAGATTCATAGACTTTTAACACTGACTCAAGGACTCTAACCTTTTCCTTTCACTAGGAGGAAATCGAGGCCCCAGGAGGGGCCTTCTCCCTGGGGCTGAGCCAGGCTGGAGCCCAGCGTTCCTGCTACCAGCCCAGGGCTTCTTACTCTACCTCCCTGCTCCACCTGGGCTCGGAGGGGGTAGGAGTCAGGGTGAGGGATTGGGGGCAGGACCACCTCCAGAAGAAGGGGCTGGGTGGCTCTAGTCAGGGGAGCCCAGGCAAGGGGTTGATGGGTGCAATCACTCACTCAGGTGACACTCACTAGGCCCTTCTTGTATGCAGGGCATAGATGGCAAATAAGGCAAACTGGGAGTTAGCATTTTAGCAGGGGGAATGGGCAGCACACAATGAACAACTGTAATCAAATAGTTATGGTAAGTTGTGAGATTTGGGTGTGTCGGAGGCTTATGTCAGAGGGTGGCCAGGGCAGGTTTCCCTGAGGAGTGGAGGCCACATGCAGGTGAGACAGAGGGCCAGGACAGTGCATTTTAGTCCATGGGGACAGCGCGTACTAGCCGCTAGCCGTGGGATGAGTTGTAGGAGCCGAGAGCGGCAGCATGAGAAGCCGGTAAGGGACAGCGGGCAGCTGTTTCCCAGCCACACGTGGAACATTGCACCAGAAGGAACCGAGGGGATTTGGGCTTGGGTGGCAGAGTCTCAAGCTGTCACCCTGGGTAGAGTGCTGTGACATCATAGCTCACAGCAACCTCAAACTCTTGGGTTTAAGCGATTCTCTTGCCTCAGCCTCTCAAGTAGCTGGGAATATAGGTGCCCGCCACAACGCCTGGCTATTTTTTGGTTGTAGTTGTCATTGTTGTTTGGCAGGCCCGGGCTGGATTCAAATCTGCCAGCTCTGGTGTATGTGGCTGGCACTTTAGCCCCTGAGCAATAGGTGCCGAGCCTGGGTGGCAGTTTTAATCCAAAGTGTGGGGCCTTGTTTAAGAGCCCCTCTTCTACTGGGGGCAGAAAGCCCTGGGGGAGCAGGAGCTAAGACAGCTGGGAACACCCAAGGTGGCCAGGGCAGAGCCTGGCTGTCCCAGGGCCTGTCTGTGGGTTGTTTCCTCACCTCACAGGGTGATGGCCGAGCCTGGGGTTGGGGTAAGGGTCCCAGTGCTCTGGAGAAAAGATGCTACCACTGTTAATCAGAATGAAGCCCCTCTGGAGAGAGGCACGGGGAGGCTGGGAGAGCTGGTCTGAAAGCTTCAGAGGTGGGGCTGGCTAGGTCTCAACGGCGTCGGCCCCAGGGTGGGGCTGGAGTACCACCTCACAGCCCTGGGAATCAGCAAGCCTTGTCTCGGTTTCAGGAATACCCAGGGGAGCATGCTCACGCTGGGGGACGTCGACCCGTCCTACTTCACAGGCAATCTGCACTGGGTGCCCGTGACCACACAGAAATACTGGCAGTTCACCGTGGACAGGTGGGTGAGGCAGCTCTGTGGGGATGGCTTCAGGTATGAGAACGTAAGATTAGGGGATCCGATCCCCAGGCTCTGGGGGACTGTGGCAAGTAGCTTGTAAGCCAACCTCTCAGAATCTGAACCAGACATGTCCTAGGCCATGAGCTCTGTTGGTGATAAGGGTACACATTCACCTGTGCTGTGTTACTAAGACTAGATATATTTACGGAGGGCTCACCTCCTGCCAGGCTCCGTCCTGAGTGATTACGTGACTGTCTCACTTGCTCCTTATTAAAACCCCACAAGGTGGGTGCCATTATCATCTCCATTTTTTAATTTACCAATGACGAGTTTAAACCTCACGGCTATCCCTTGAGGAAGTAAACATACCCATTTTGTAGATGGGAAGCCTGAGTATGCAAAGGTTGAGTAACTTGTTGGAGACATGCAGTGAGTAAATGGCAGAGAAAACTAGAAATCAGACCTCAGGCAATGAGTACAGTACTCAATTTATCCTTCAGTGCATATGAACTTGTTGTTTCATTGTAGTTTCTGTCCCACGGAAGTTGGTATGGCCTCAGGTTAGCCATTGAATTGGTAGAGAATGATTTTGGGACTTTTCTCTAGGCTCAGAGAGTTTTGGGGGCTATAGGAAGGGACCCCAGAAATGGGCCCCAGGGGTGGCTGGGACTTTTCTCTTTGCCTGAGGGTCATGGCAGGGAGTGAAGGAAGGACCAGGGAGAGGCACAGGATGTGCCTCCAAGTCACTCCATTTACCTTCTGCAGGGTCACCATAGATGATGCGGTGGTGGCTTGTGCTGGCAGCTGTCAGGCCATCCTGGACACAGGCACCTCCCTGCTGATCGGGCCTAGAAATGACATCCTTAACATCCAGGAGGCCATTGGAGCCACCATGGGCCCGTTTGGCCTGGTAAGGCCAGACCTCATCCCACCTCCCAAGATCCTCTTGACTTGGGGACCCCTTTTACGTGGAAGGAATGATACAGGGCCGTGGTGAGGTTGGGATTTCTCAAAGCCACCATGGCTTTGGCTTTGGTTTTGGATGTGGTTGCTGCTAGAACTCCCTCGCCTCATGCAATGGCTGCAGTCTGTCCTCCTGGTCCTCGGGGAGGCCATGCTGTCCCTGGACACTACATGCTGGCCTTCACTGCGACCCTTGCTCCTTCTCCTTCTCCACCCCTCCTCCTACTGACAGCTAAATGCTCCCATTGTCCTTGCTCTGTCTAGGCCTGGGCCAGGGGAGACATGGAGGTGAATTCCTTTGTCCCAAGTTGGGGTCTCTCCTTGGGTTGACTGGTCCTCCTCAGTGGGACTCTCTTGAGGACTATGTTTTGGGACCAAGCCTCATCCTGAGAGCCCTACTGGGTCCTCTGAGCTCATACCCCATGGCTCATAGAGTGTAGAGGAAGGTTTCTATGCTGCCAGCACCAGGTACCTTTTCCAGCCAGGTGACACCATCACCTTCCCTAAGGGACCTCCTTTGGTTCTTTAGTTTGACATCGACTGCAAGAGCCTGAGCAGCATGCCCACTGTTGTCTTTGAGATCCATGGCAAAAAGTACCCACTGCCACCCGCTGCATACACCAACCAGGTATGTCTCAGGGGAGGAGACCTTGGGCTGCTTCTGCCATCCCTCATCTCCTGGCCTCCCAGATGGGGCCCAAGTCAGTGAAGTGGGTTATAAGAGGCGGCATGGACTCCACAGAGAAGGGAAGGGCATTCCTTAGACTGACCCCTTGGAGTAGGGCCATGTTGTCTTTGGGCCTCATTTGTGACCACTGCAGCCTCATCCTGGGAGAAATGGGGAACAGGGACAACAGCCCACTGTGGTTGAGGAGGTTCCCACACTCCCATGGGAACCTCTATCCACTGTTCAAGTTTCAAAGGCCTAGAGCTGTTCCTAGGGTTTTTTTTTTTTTTGCTAGCCTAGGCTTTGTAGGGACTCTACTCTTGCCCCTGCTGACTTGCTGGTCTCAGCTTTGACCTAATGCTGAGCTGCCCATAGTGGTGAGGCAGACCCCTCAGCCTCTAGGCCTGCTCTGGCCGGTCATCTGGGCAGTAGGTGCTGAGAGCTGGAGGGCAGAGTCTGAGGAGGAGGCTGAGGGGACGAAAGTTCAGATCTCTAGGACCCCAGCTGGTGATCTCAACTTCACTCATTTTATTTTTTGAATCTCTGTTTCTTTATCTGTTGAACGAGATGACTCTGATACTTGTTTACTTACTTGGGAAGGTTATTTCAGGGATAAAATGAAATAGTAGAGGAAAGTAATTATGGGGTACAGTGTAAAAATGCCCATCTTTAGGCACAATGAAGGGAGTTAGGACCTGCTTCATCTCAGCCTTGCCTTTCCCAGGGCCCGGGCTCCTGTACCAGTGGTTTCGAGGGTCGTGATAATTCCCAGCAATGGATCCTGGGGGATGTCTTCATCCGGGAGTATTACAGCGTCTTTGACAGGACCAACAACTTTGTGGGGCTGGCCAAGGCGATCTGATTGCATGGACCTTGCTGACCTCAAACACACACATGTACGCACATATGCATGTATACGCGTGCACACATGCACACACTCACACACAGAGATCAGGTTTTCAGGCAGATGGTTCCCAATAAACACCACATTTCTGAAAAGCCTGCCTGTCCTTGTTATCACTGGGGCTGAAGCCCTGCACCATATGGGGATGGGATGTGACTACCAGGTTGTGTGTGGGTAGAGTGGGGGCCACAGGGCTGAGGTCAGGGAAAACCAAGGCATGGCTCGCCTCCTTGTGCTTCCACTCTAGAACTTTCTGGGAAAAGGGCCCAGGAGGGGAGGCCTTTGCAGGACAAGACCAATTTGTACCTGGGAATGAGAGTCAGGGGCTTGGTGGTGTGAGTCTAAGCACAGAATACTTTGCCTCTGGTAGGGAGGCCCCAGGTCTGTTAAGAGAAGGATGTTGGTGCTGTTGGAAGAAGACAGGAGATGGAATAGGCAGGGAGTATCTAGGAAAGACCCTGGGAAGAACCACAGCTCAGAGTCCTATTCCCCTTCTTAGGGGCTCGGGCCAACTTACAGGGCTCCAGGGCAGAGGAAAGACTCTTGTGAACCTGCAAAGCCAGGTACCAGTGCTCAGGCTCTCAGGGAATGTCGAGGCTCACAGAGCCCTGCATGCTCTTCTGGGAAAAGGATGCACAGGAAAGCAAACATTAGGGGCCATGCAAGGTGATTTGGGTGGATTTAAGAGGTTTTTCTCACTTGGGGGACCACAGTGCTTGGAGTTGGCTTGGCAAACTCCTGGACAGTGCTCTACTGGGGGCGGGAGGGGAGAGGGGATGCATGTGTTTGCTACCATGGCCCTCCTTTCTTTTTCTTTGCACACTCTTCTTTTGACAGTCTTTCCCCTATCATGGAAGAGTAAAATTGACCAGGCTTCTGCCTTTTAAATCACAGCTAGCCTTGCCTGCCACTCCACCCATCCCAAATGTAGTGATTGGACTCTCAGAAGGTTTTACTCTTAGAGGTCTTGGGAGAAGGGTAGGGCCATCTTGCTATGGAGCCCCTGTCCCTACCTTATCCTGTCCATAGCCTTGCTCTGCAGACAGCTGAGAAGCAGGTGAGTATGTGGCTTGTCTCAATGAGCTGGGAGCTGCAGGTTTGGGGTAATAAGTCACAAAGGAGACTGTCCTATTTGAAGAGGGGTGGTGTAGGCAGAGAGAGGAGAATGGGCTGACTTTGGGAGCTGCCCTTGGGGGTCCTGTTGACATGCCATCTGGGGGCACTTCCTGGGGTCTTTCTCAGATGGACCCAAGGCAAACAAGATGAGGGACCAAGGGCAGTGGAAATGTTGGCTCTGGTGCCTTCCTAGGTCTGCAACTGTGCAGGGAAGGAACAGGGCAGGGCTGTGGTGGGGAAGACTCAGGCTGCAGTCTTGGGTCAGCTGAGGAGCCCAGGGTGGGTTGGGGCAGAGGCCACAGCAGAACATCTCAGGGCTTCAAAGACAGAGGGTGGCGCCAGCAATAAGCAGGCCTGGTTGTTTGAGCCTTACTGGGTCGGGGGATGAGGCTGGTGCCAAGGAGCCAGTTGGCTTTGGGAGACTACTCTAAGCCTAGCCACCCTTCTCCAGGACCAGAGCTGCCTGGTTGGCAAGAATGAGGCAGAATTGGGCCACTTTCATTATTTTTAGGCTTCTAGATTTAAAAAATCTAGAACAGGCTTACAGAAATTATGTTTTTTATTTTAATGGTTTACATGTAATAATCATGTCTTAAACACCTAAACTTCAACTGGAGATAACGTAGTAAGTCTAAATATGATGACTTTCATAAAGGTGAGTGGTAGAGCAAATGGCTCCCCCAGTCCCTGGTGGAGACCCCTGTCCTGAGAGGGTAGCGAGGACATGGTGAGGCTGGTGCATGGTTCATCTCCCTTCTAGGACTGACAGGGTGTGGGCCTGGCTCCAGAGAATGCTGTGCCTGGAATGTTCTCTATACTCCAACCCTGCTGACACATAATCACCCCTCAAGTTCAGTTCAGATGTTACCAGACAAAGAGGATCTGGCCGCCTGTCATTGCCAGCCAATATGCGGAGATGGGGATAGGTCCACCAAACTTCATTTGTCAGAAGGTTGGGATTCTGGAGAACAGAGAGAGTAGCCTCTCTAAGACTGTTCTGTTCTTCTATTTCCAAAATCACAGTTTTATACATGAAGGTTCAAAGCAAACACCATATTAACTCTTATTTTAAATAATCAACATAACTCAGTAACCTATTACAACATTTCTGTTTCAAAAAACTAATTTCCTAAATCAATTTTACTAAACTATTCAAGATGAGCATCTTTAGGGTGGGAGCTAAATCTACAAAACAGTAAGAATGAGAGGTCGGCCCGATGTGGTGGCTCACACTTGTAATCCCAGTTGGGAGGCTGAGATGGGTGGATTGCCTGAGCTCATGAATTCAAGACCAGCCTGAGCCAAGGCGAGACCCTGTCTCTAAAAAATAGCCAGGCATTGCGGTGGGCACCTATAGTCCCCGCTATTTGGGAGGCTGAGGCAAGAGAATCGCTTAAACCGAAGAGTTTGAGCTTGCTGTGAGCTGTGATGCCATAGAACTCTACTGAGGGTGACAAAGTGAGACTCTTTGTATCAAAAAAAAAAAAAAAAAAAAAAAAAAAAGAATGGGAGACAGGGAATGAAGGTCAGGCAGGACCTAAACAGACCAGACCAGCTGTGTCCTGTCTGCCGTAGCCTGACAGGCGCCATCTTATTCTCAGAACATGTGCTTTCATTCTCCCCTCCTATTACTACATTTTATATCTATGAAATGAATTTTGTTTTATTTATATATATAATATATATATATTATTGTTAAATCATAGCTGTGTACATTAGTGCAATCACCATTCTAAGATGCACCATAGATGTGGCCCCACCCATTACCCTCCCTCCACCCAAACATCCCCCCTCCCTTCCCCTTCTTTGGCCCTTTCCCCATAGTCTTATGGTATAGTTGGGTTATAGCCTTCATGTGAAAGCTATAATTTAGCTATGAAATGAATTTTAAATGGAAATAATGACTGTGATTTACTGTACTTGTCCTGGGATTGAATTTAATTTGGCCAA